>APFE030539860.1:0-12566 GCA_000404065.3 Pinus taeda | reverse complement strand
GAACACATAGACAACGGGCACGCATGCATGACAAACACATTTTGCCCATCCAGTCCAAGTGATGAACCTAGGAGATTTGGTACCAACATGTAACCACCCCTCCCACATTTACCCAATTTCACCAAACTATCAAGGTAAACATGAGAGGAAGAGATATTATGACCTAACCCGACCTCATAGATCCAAATAAGGAAGCAGGGTCGACCACTGACAACTCAACACCTCCTACAGGAGCTACGGGTCACTCAAGGGCTGAACAACCACCCCAAGTGGCCAAACCTTGAGCTAGACCTATTTTTTTTAGACCTAAGCTCTCAACCGCTCCCACAGCAAGGCATCGATGCAGTTGAGAGCCTCTAACCGCATGCACAATCTTGCATCCATGCAGTTGCAACCCAACTTTTCTAGTTCAGAGCATGTGGTTTGAGATTCTCAACCTAAATTCCAAGTCAGCCTCCAAAACACTTCTCACAACTTAGTGAGATTTTCCATAATGATAAATGACATCAGTACAAAGCCACTCATACGAATATTGATTAAATACTTGACCTATCTAGGCCTAACCATGGAATTCATTTCGTCAAACATATTGAGAACATGTAATCTATAGGTCATGAATGCATATCTTAACATAAGGGTTTGATACTTATCTGACAATCACCAAGAAGGTCTAATTCCTTCTCATAATAGTTGCCATAACATTTTTTAACTCATACATTCATTAACCATTCATCAAATAATCAAAACATATCAAGAGCCATAGACAATATACACCATATGATCAGCTTATAACCAATAAATGAACAACATATAAACCATGATAGAACAATTATCAAAGCCACATAATGTCAAGTACAAGTACTCATAAAATACAATAGGAAAATAACTCTTATTATCATATGCAAAATCCAACTAATTCAAGGGCTTCCATGAACCACTCGACCATAGATTGAGCTGAACCAAATCTCTCTCATCCAATCATCCCCACGCCATATTCCATGTGTGAATGTGGGATCTCATGGAATAAAACAAACAAAACTAAACTAGGGTGTCGAGAGGCCAAACCACCTCAACCCTCAACTAATGATTCTACCTCACGGTTGGACATCACCAACACCAACCATATCAGTCTCTACCCAAGCTATCCCGAGCTCCAAGAACTAGTAACTCAACCCACAACCTTCCAGGGCTCAGGAGCATTTGTCCAACTTAGCACCAAGGTTAGTAACTCAACCCTCCAAGGGCTCCAGAGCATTTTTCCAGCCTTGGCTTCAAGACTAGTAACTCAACCCAAGTTATTCCAGGGCTCAAGGGTGTTTGTTCCAACCCATAGCCATAAGGAATTATGAGCACCAACTAGGAAAAAAAACAAGTGGAAAAACCCACAACACCATGGTTATCCAGGAAATGGCAAGGCAAGACTAAACCATATCCAATCCAGGTAATCCTCCACGTCAATGACAGAGCATAACCAAATAATCACATGCATATACCATGCATCCATAAATCAACAAGGAAATCACACATACAGCCTGTTACCTGCAAAGAAATCCAATTGTAGTTATCGATCCATCTGTTCCCTTGTGCTTTCCTGCTTTCCTTTGCCTTCTTTCTCCAAATCTAATATATGCCAAAAATGCTCCAAAGGTGCTTCAAAAAAACTCCAAGTGTGCAAGAGTATGAGAGAGTAGAGTGAGAGCTCTAAGCTAAAACTAATGAAAAGTTAAACTAACAAAAGCTAGCAACTAATCCTCAGAAGCCTTCTTATCATTAAGGCCTCTATTTTCTTTATTTTCCTTCATTTTTACTTCAATTTCCTTCTCACACAATTCTATGACCTTTCACCTTCCTTTTCTCCTATTTTCCATTATTTCATAAATAAAATGACAATAAATACCACTTTGCCTTTGCCAATTTCCATAGCCATTAATTAATCACCGGTGATATCTCATCACTATGTTTTTCCCAACATTTAACTTGGAATATGTGTCCCATGATCTTGGTTATTATCTTTGATTTATTAACTTTATTACATGAAATTTTAACCCAGGATGTTACAATATGTATCCCATAATCCATACAATGAAAAGAATGGTAGAAACCTAAATGAATTAGAATAAATATAATGTAAAGATAGCTTACCCTATCATAAGATTTGGATAAGTCCACTCTCATCACCATCAATCTTTGGTTCTAACTTTGATTGAATGAATAAATCCTTGAGATATCCCCATTGCCTCGTGAATCTACCTTGCCTCTGAAAACCCAAAATGTTCTAGATTTGATTAGTTAATCTTTTTTTTTATACTTCTAGCTATAATCTTTGGAAATAATTTTATAAATGCAATCGCACAAGAGTATAGGCCTAAAATTCTCAAAAGTTGTTGAATTGTCTTGTTTATTGCGCTGAGAGGCTCATTCTACAGCCCAGTATGAGGGGGTTGTGTAAGTTCGTCCATCCGTCCGTGGAGTTGACACATGGCGCTTCAAAATAAAAATAAAATATGATCTAAATGGAAAAGTAATGTCGACTATAATAATAATAAAAATGAATATGTTGTAAAGTAATTAAAAGTTTAAAAAATGTGTGAGTAAGATGTTTAAACCTTGTACTCTTAAAATATATTTCAAGAGGAGATTGAAATAAACTATTTAAAGATCTTGCTAACTAATTTATGTCGATGTCAACTTCACATATATCTATCTATAGAAGAAGAAAAATTGAAAAATAAAATATTTTAATGTTGTATAAAATAAAATATTCAATGTGGGTTATTAAAAAATATTTTAATGCAAATTAATATTGAGATATACTTTAAAATATATTAATAATACCCCGGATGCGGGTGCCACGGAGCCGAGGATGGGCGCGCCACCTGGCCCCCACGTGACGGCACATGCCATCCCCCATGCAGTATAACTGCTCTTGTTCGACCGCCGTCCATCCGCATTCAAGGCAGGGTGGTAGATCAGGGCAGTTATTGCTGCCATGGATGACAGTCAGGAGAGGGCCGAGGGTAGGTTCTGGAATGGCAAGGGGTATATATCCCCGGTCGAGGTCGGCTCCAGGCAGTTGTTCGGCGATCTGCATTGTTGGTTGGGGGTCTGGTCTCCTGGTGTTCGATGGAGGGGGCACGCCTGGTGCTGGCTGGGTAGTCTGCCACCTCTGCTCACCTTCCACCTGGTTTTACCCACAGTGTACAGAGGTCCAACTTCAGAACGACGACGGGAGGCTTGGGAAGAAGGAGGGTGGCAGAACGAGGTCCAACTCCCTGGTCAAGCGGCGGACGAGCTCGCCATGGCTCGGCTCCGCCATAGACAGCCGTGTCGAAGAGGCAGAGGCTCAAACAGATCAAGCGGTCGTGGGCAGGCTAGCAGGGAGCATCACCACTGCTGCTGCCACTTCTGCCACCGTCGAGCTGGGGTGGCTCCTCTCCTAGCAGAGCATGTTGTGGAGGTTAGCGGAGCAAGCCTGGAAGGTCCTGCACTTCCTGCTTTCGGGTCGGTGGTCTTTACTCTGGGGAGGCTGGGCGCTGCCCAGGGAATCAGCGCGCACATTTCGGTGCTCTTCACCAGCACCCCTGATGCTGAGGGTGAAGGTCCTCCCTTTGCAGGGGAAGTTCCTCCCGCTGACGCTCCTGGTCCTGAACTGCCACTGCCTCCTCCTGGTCCTGAATTACCACCGCCTCCTCCTGCAATTGAACCCTCCTCGTCAGCACCAGCCATCAGGGGAAGCCCCTCCTCATCCCAAGCTGCAAGAGCACGCGACGCGGCCAAATGGGCTGCAATGTGGGAGGGTATTCCGGAAGGGCTTGGGTGGTGCGAGATTGTGGAAGAAAAGCCGTCGGCGGACGCGCAACCAGCGCAAGCGCACCCTTGATTTGGCACTCATCCCCCCTCTCAGGTCCTCCTCTTGCTTCTTCTCGAATTGTCTGGTTTGGATGTCTACTCGCTCTGGTTTAGAGCCTTTTTGTGTCTCTGTCTTTTTTGTAAGGGCGATAAAGTCTGTCTGGGAGTCTGAATGGGAGTCTGTATGGGAGACTGTTAGCGCGCTTGTTTGTGCGTCTGTCTGGGAGTCTGTATGGGAGTCTGTAGGGGAGACTGTTAGCGAGTTTGTCTGCCCCTGCGCGGGTGAGTCGAATTTTGAGTTTGAAGCCTGTATGGCAGCAGTCCTGAGTACTCCTCATCGAACGTACAGGTAGTCTTATAGTTTCAAGGTTTTCAGGTTCCCCTGCGTGGGAGTTTTTTGTGCAATTCTGCCTGTATCATGGCATATCAAGCTGCCATGGAATCCATGTCACCTCACGCTAAAATGCTTGTAATTTTCAGTTATGTACATATAATAGAAACTTAGTCTTTTTTACCGAGAAAAAAAAAATATATTAATAATAAAAAAGACCATTTTAATTTTCCCGAATAAATTGACTCAATGTAAATGTTGTGTAAAATATTTTAATGTAGATATATATATATATATATATATATATATATTATATATATATATATATATATATAATATATATATATATTTATATATCTATATATATATAATATATATATATTCAAAAATACTATATATAACATTCAAAAATACAATTTAAACAATGAAAAATTACACATTGTATTTTGCACTCTAAAGAAGTTTGCATGTGAAGAAATTTGATCCCTCTCGGCTTATGTTTAGATCCATACTTAAGATAGATCTATGCTAGTTTAGGAATCAATCATAGGAAGTTTGTATTGAAGGCTCCCAATATTTTTCCTTGAGTTCTTGTAATCTCCATATGTCTTCTTAAATCTTCCTCTATAAAATAATAACAACCTGAGAAGAATTCTAGAGGGAGACCATCGGTTTAAGGACTTTTGTCCTTTTGAAAACTCTACAAGCTCTAAAGCAATTATTCTTTCCCCATTTCCTTGACCAAGGACTAATTATCTTCATGAATGACAAGGATAGGGAAGGATATTGAGAACCGAATAACCTTTGCTATTACAGCACAAGTGTCATCTTTGAAAAGGGAGGAGAAATGTCTTACACCTTCACATGCCATGTCCTTAAAGTTTGTTACCTAAGTACCATCTTCTTTATCAATATCCCATTTAGAGTTAACATTGTTTCTACAATTTGCATACCTATAAAAAGGCTTGTCGTTTCCATCACCTATCATTATGGCCATAATGCCTTGCTCTTAAGCCTCCGCTCTTTTTTTCTTTTAGTAATATATGCCTGTTTTTGTCTTCTAAAAGCTTTACTTCTAGATTTTTCTCAATTTTATACCCAAAACCTTAACAATTGCATATTAAATCCAGGGCTTCATTCACTTCTTTAAGAGCCTTATCATCTCTTAGTTTTTTGTCTCTTTCCCATTTAGTAACTACTTTTTTAGCTTCTTTCATGACTTGGTGAAATTGGATGGGAGCATATTCTCTTAAGTTACTATTACAAGGCTTTCATGCAACTTCCATTTTCCCCACAAACTCCTCCACCTTCAACAATTCTAGATTTAATTTGAAGGGGATGATAGGTTTCTCTATAGTAGTGTCACTTGTAAAGCTACAAGATTTTGATCAACATCCCCCCCTAATGTGATCCATTATTTAATTCAAAGTGGCTTGATCAAGAAAGCCTTCAAAAATGAAGAATAAATCAAGCCTCTTGGCAATTTTGGCTTCTTCCACTCACTTGTTTTCCCATGTAAGAGACAATTTAATTAATTCAATATAAAAATACTAGCTTCTTCCAACTTCATCAAAAAGTATCCTAAGAGTTAGTCTACTTATGTAGCCAAGACCATAAGTCTCCTCTTATCACTAATAATCCATTTTGAATATATCCATTTTGGAAAGTTTTCCCCATTATTCCAACCTATCCATATAAGGACCATAAGCATTCAACACTATATGATATTTTTTTCTAACGCCTCTTCCCATATCTACCCACGTTCACCGTCCTTCCTAGGGTAAACATGAGTTGAGGGTTATTGTGACATGACTCAACCTCCTAGATAACCTTAAGGAAATGGAGTTGACAAACGAGACCTTACTAACCTACCTCAGGTGTTGCAGGACCCCAGGAGCTAACCAACCACTCCAGGTGCCCAACCTCTGAGTTAACTTGATTTTTCATTGACCTGGGATCTCAGTGGCTCCCACGACAAGACAAGCCAACAGTTGAGACCCTTCAATTGCTCTCATGAGCATGCATCCCAGTGATTGTAGAATTTTTCACTCAATTCTAATCCAGTGACCGCAATATCTAAGCCATTTTTTCGAGGCTAGTCACTAGACCACTGGCAAGAACTTTATGAGAACTTCCATAAAGATGAATGACACATATAAAAATCTCTTAACACAAAAATTAGACAAGGACTTGACCTAACCCATTCTAACCATGACAATAATTATATCAAACACATGGTAAATATGAAATCTACAGGTCATGAATGCATATCTAAACATAGAGATCTGGATCTTATTTGAGGTTTACCAAGAAGCATTAATTCCCTCTCACAATAGTTGCAATAACATCTATTAGGTCATGCATTCATTAGCCATTCATTTATCAACCAAAACATGATAAGAGCCATAACTTGAATATGTCATAAAACCACGATTATAACTAGAATATAACCAGATAAATAACAAGGGTAGAACAACCATTAAAGCGACATAATAACAAGTACATTTACTCATAAAATAAAAGTTGAATGTTATAGGCCATTTTGTCACATGTGGTCAATAGGCTTGCAAACTTGATCCATCAACATCCATGAACACCTTGTCATCATCCCTGCATAAATCCCTAAGCATGACTATCCCAAATCCCTATGTTTCTGACCTTCATTGCTTCATTTCAATGCTTTTAAGGCCAAACACACCTTGGCCCTTTAGGGACCTACTTTAAGTGGTAAGTTTCTCAGTTCTGCACCTGCTCTGATTAGAGCAAGTTCTCCCTTGTTGGGGGTGCGTTGATTCTAGAAATTTGGGAAAAATAAAAAGAATCCTGAAGTTTCCTCTTCCAAAAGCTTCTGAGAGTTGTTACAACAACTTACCTTGGATAAGAACTTTGAATCCTATCTCCCCTGCCTTGGATTTTTCACCTCTTATCCCTTGAGCTCATCCTCCCATCAAGAGTGGATCTCAAGCCTATATTGGTAAATGGATAAGAATTCCTAAACTACCATCCTCTCTGATATATTTACTGTCATCCACAAACTAGAAATTGGCTTTTGGAGATTAACCATATCATTATGTATTTGCTTTGATCATAAGAGAGACATCATTCCCATTCATTAGGGTGGCTTTGAGGTGTACATTGTGGCAAGGAAGGACAAGTCAACTTGGGAGGTTCTCTATAAGATCAACTTCTACTTTTGGTTGTAAACTCTCTCCCTTCCATTTTAATACAAAGAGTATATTGTTTTCCTACATGTGTTATGTTATGCTTATGTACATGTGTTTCATTGCTACGCTGATCCATTGAATAGAATGATCAAATAATGATAAATAGATGTTCTAGATATTTGGCTTGTGTTATTTGTTTGTGCAGGTCTGATTATAAAATTTATTGAATCGACCTAAGGAGCATTTGTAACATTAATGCAAATATCTAGAGGTCTAGGATAGAGACATGTTCTGACATATATAAACATAGGAGTTGTCATTTTTTTCCAGCGTTGTATTACGGGGGTGATATCCCATTCCACATACGTAAGCTTATCGGGTCATTCTCCACATACCTCTAGGCATATTAGATGGCCTTCCATGCATGAAAAGTATATGGGAACACTCTCATCATATGATTATGCATTAGACAACACTAACACAGATTTCACTTCCACGTACCATCGAGTATATTTTGGAAGTCCATCATAGGTTACTATCCTCACCATAGGTAACTGAGTCGGTCACCTTGTACATTGTGATACACCGAACACAATATTCAGGGAGATTGCCTTCTCGTACATAAATCCTTCATTCTCCAAGGTTGTATATTGCAATTCACGGTTGCTTGGTAAACATTTATGCCTAGTTTTCCCTCTTTGATATATTTTTTGTGTTGATTTTTAAAATTTATTAATCCTCCATGGAAAAACAATACTCTTTAGCCTGTCGTTTGCATAGAATGAAAAATAAGACTTCTCTTCCACCAGAGGCAACTCCTAGTCATCGTCAGAAGCATTAGAGAATGCAAACTACCAAATCCAATACTTCAAGGGCTATTACTTCTAGTCCTCCAAGAGATAGATCCACCATAACCATATTTTCCTATGAGTATGAAGCCTGAGATTACTTCTCCATTGGTTGTTGACTCTGACACAGTGGATACCGAAGCACCTAAAATCTCTTTACCTAGGGTTATTGAACCTGAATTTCCCAAGTCAAAGACAACTCAACCCGAGGTTATAAAACCTGAGGTACCTCAACCACTTTCACGTATCACTTCAGGACCTTCTCATTCTCTTCCACTATCTCAGAAACAACCCCAAACTATATATCTTGGACCCAACAGTGAACCTCTTCTACATGATATTTTGAGTATCAAAGAGATTCCATAGGAAGAGCTTCAACCCTCCTCTCCCATTCGAGAAGGGACTCATTTTTATCATGCCCATCCTTTTCGGTTTCCTCATACTCCATTTCAACCTCCTTTATCTCATTCTTTTCCTTTCAACTCACCTCTGAGTTTCTCTTGGCAATCATCTTTGGGATTAACTATGACTGAGTCTTCTTTGGTTTCTCAGCCTGTATATTTTACCATGGCTGAGACAACCCAAGTTGCAACCTCATCTATGTTTTTAACCACACCAGAGGCACATTTATATGGTGGCCTTTCCATCCCACCTAGTTACCAATCCTTGTCTAGTACCTTATTTGGTAACATCCAGTCCATGGACCTCTCCCATGACATCTACATCTGGAATTTCGTTTGACACTTAGTTAATGAGTGCCACACATTTTTCTTGTATTCCTCCATCTACACCTATAGTTCAGAAGCAAGTTGAACCTTATGTTATTGGACATGGTTATTTACAACATCCCAATCCATATCCTATTGGGAACTCTCCTCTTGGGGGGCATTTGCCTCTGTATTACCCTCCTCTTTCGACTGGGGGGGAAACCTGTTGTAGGTTCATTTCCATCTCCTACAATTAGTGCTTAGTCTAAAATGAGTCCTTCCTATTCAAGAATGGTTGCTAATTTTTGGCAACCTAACTTTCCTACTCAACCTATTTATGTTGTGGATTCATATTTAGCCTCTCAACCTGTTCCATCTACCCCTCAAATTTTCGTTCGACAACCCATATCTCAAGCTGTTCAAAGTAAAATGAATGTGATCCAACCTTTATAGGCTCTACCTTTAACTCAACCCATTCCATCGGTATCTGACGCATCTCAACCCATGTATACCCAGCCTCTTCAAGGTAACTTACAACCACAACATTTTGGACAAACCATTTTGCAAGCTCAGATGGGTCAGACTGTGTATGGTATGGCACAACTACAACCACAACCGAATCCACCTTATGTTGGGAAGATAAAAAATCCCATAGGGCAACCATATCCACCATATCAAGGTATCCCTCATATTCCTTACGATCAACACGTCCAAACTCAATCATTCCAACCATTACAAGGTCATCCTGGAACTAGACAACAGGGTTAGATGTATAATGGTTATCTAAATCTTCCTAATCCCAAGACACAGATACATGTTGCTCAAGTTATCCCTTCTTATCTAGGATATCCTCCACCGGACCTTGACAGGTAGTTGTCATTCATGATGACTCTCAAATTGTTGGATTTGACTAGGCTCACCAACTATCCCATTGCTCATTCTCCTTGGTGGTCGTTTATTCCTACCAAGTTGCCTTTTGATATTCCTAAATTCAATGGAAATCCTGAAGACCCGTCCACCCATATAATGACATATCATTTGTGTTGATTTTTGAGTAACTTGGGAGGTACTCCAAGCCCTAGGGTTCAAGGTTTGGAGGGAAAAGCACCACAATAGTCAGTTGTAGGCTTGGAACCCAAGGTTGGGGTTTTGCACCCATCATGATTTGAGCCAAAACCATGGACACATTTCAACATGTGATGGATGAGGATGATATCTCTCGTTGAGATGAATCTGATGCAACGAAAATCATCTGATTCTGAGTTGTAAAAATAGAGTTGTGAAATTTTTGAAGTCTAGAAGTGGGTTTGCACAAAATGATTTATGGTCGGCTTGATGTTAATAAGCCTCTTAACAGCTTTTCAAGCCCCATGTTGGACATTGGAGGAGTCTATTCTTATGCATATAAATAAGAAGTGATTGGAGTGTCATTTCACACATCCAAATAGAAATACAAGGCAACGTAGAAGGAGAAGGAAGCTTGTTCAAGGAAAATAAGGGTCTATGTTTTAAGGTTGTAGTTTAGGGAAAATTTAGCTTGGAAGGGAACAACATTAGGGTCATTCTCATGATTGTTTTAAAGTGAAAATGAACCAGCAGTGAGGTCGCATTACAGGAGACTATTTCTGGGATGTTTGTGGCAAGCTTCAACTTTTTTTTTGGGCAATGGATTGCACAGGAGACATTGCAGGTAGGCTGAGCCCTAAACAATGGGATTTTGGGTGAGTATAGGGGCTAGTCTTAGTCCTATATTCTAGCATTTGATAGCAGCAAGGAAGGGAGATTATGTTACATTTGTAGGAGTCTTGTTGAGGGTGAATGAGTGGGATGACAAGTGGTTGTTAGAAAGCCTAACTAGGCATCCTCATCACATTAGTTAACTTCAGTTTGGAACAACAGTCAAAAGGTGTGTTTGACTGAGTTTTGCCTTGCATTGGATCCTAATATCAGATCGGTTTGGATGGGATACTTGTTGCAGCCTGTGGAAGCCATGAGTTGAAGTTCATTGGGTGATAGAAGACTTCAACAAGGAGAAATTTTCACGGTGTAGGTTTGGGATCCATTAGACTGGTGGGAGGGCAGTGTGTTGGCTACCCAAAGTATCCTTAGAGAAACATACAAGAAGGGCGTTGTTTGGTGCATGATTGGGTGAAGCTTGGAGCCTAATGTGCAGCATTTTGATGGACAAAAGTGACTGCTATTGTAACAATCATTATTGAAAATTCAATGCAAAAATATATAAATACCACGGATGATGGGACATGTATTCCAAGTTGAATGTTGGGCAAGACATCTTAAGGGGTGTTCATTGGTTTTTTATGGCTACGGAAATTGGCAAAGGCAATGGCTAAGGCTTTGGAAAGACATGAGGCATTTATTAGCATTTTATTTATGAAAATAAAGGAAATTAGGAGAAAAGGAAGGTGAAAGGTCACAGGTTGCATGCGACAATGAAATTGAATGAAAATGATGGAAAATGAAGAAAATAGAGACATCACTCATAAAAAGGCTTATGAGGATCAGTTGGTAGCCTTTTTTTGTCAGTTGAGTTTTGAAGCTCTCTCATTATTCTCTCTCTCTCATACTCTTGGACACTTAGAGTTAGTTGGAGCAATTTTGGCATTGAAGCAAGAAAGGAAAAGAAGGCAAGAGGAATCAAATATCAAGCAGGGAAAGGTAGGATCGAGCATCTATAACATGATTCATTGCAGGTATCGATTTGCATGTGTATTTTCCTTGCTAGATTTTGCATGCATGGCATTGCATGTGGTTCTTTTCTATCATGGCATGGGTTTTTCTAGGTGTAACAGTGTTTTCAGCCTAGCCATGACATTTCCGGATAGCCATGGTGTGATGGGGTTCTCATGTTTTGGTTGAGTTGGATTTCCGGATGATTCGAAGCTAAGTGGGGCGGATCTCTAAATGATAGATAACATGGCCTAGTGGTCCCTGAACTAGACTGTGGATCATGGTAAAGCCACTGGCCTAGTGACCCTTGAGCCAGACTGTGGGTTGTGGCAAAGCCAGGATTGTGTTACCTCGATGGGCCTAGGAATCCTTCTCGGTGAATGGCAAGCTTTACCATAAATCCAATAGGTGGTTTTCTCTCCATTTTAGCATAGTAATCCCAGGTTTTGGATATCCGATAAAGCCTAGAGAGTGGGTCTTAGTTTAGGGCCTGGTGATCAGGGTTTGGATTGCATAAAACCTGAGAGATTAGGAGACATGAAAATTCCTCACGGTGTAGGTGGATAAATCTAATGGTGTCCATGCTTGTTTGGCTTAGTGATCGGGTGGAGATCACAGTAAATCCTGTCATGATGTGTTCATTGTGTTCGCCTAGTGATCTGGAATGGATTACAGTAAATCCTGGTTTTTGTTGATGAGGGTGAGGTGGTTTAGCCTCAGTATGCCCTAGTTGGTTATTTTGGTTTGAGTCCCACATTCATGCTTGGAATATGGCGTAGGGGTGAATGGCTGGAGAGAGATTTGGCTCAGTCATTCTATGGTTGGGTGGAACATGGTAGTCCCATCTCCAGTTGGTTCATTGCATTCATTAATGAGAAATCCATTCCATTGTTGGCATTATGGCTAAAGTGTTGTCCTTGATGGGAACCCATTCAGGTGATAGATCATAGTACTTCAAGTCAGCAACAGAGATTGATGA
>APFE030539856.1:0-17754 GCA_000404065.3 Pinus taeda | reverse complement strand
ACTATTAGGTACCAACTAACTTATTTAAATCACTCGTCGATAAACTAATCTATTTAAATTACACAGATAATGAATAGTATTAGGTTGTGCTTGGAATTCATTAAATATTTACAATAATTTCTTCTTATTTTTGATTTTTTTTGTTTTACCATTTATGTTTATTTATTTTATATTGTATTTTTATCTTTATTTATAATTGTGTTGTATTTTCCAAATTATTATATATTATATATATATTAAATATATATATAATATATATAGATATAGATATATATATATAATAATATAAATATGATATATGATATAGTTAGATTGATAAATATTGTAGAAATGAAATATTTTGTATTAAGATATTCAAAGTACATAGACACCTAGAAATTATAGTGATAACAAACTTACTTAGACACCTTAAAATGTATACATAATGGTAGTAGGCATATGTCTCCACCTAAGGGTTCTAATGATAGTAATCAATATTATCTCACTACAAAACCTTCAGCTAACCACAACAAAAAAAGAAAAAAGAAAAAACCATAATGGATATTTTTTTCAATATGAAGGGAATGTATTATTAAAATACTTAAAACTAAATTATATTCAAATACACTAGAAAGAATATAATTTATGAAATCACTAGAAAGAATATAATTTATGATTTTCATAGAAGATCTCTAACTTATAAAAAGAAATATTATTATTTTTTAAATAACTTTTTCTCATTAAACTTTCAATAAAATAAAATCAGATAATAAATTTTTGGGTTTAAATTAGGCAATTATCACTTAGTTTCCTCATAATTGTTCCCTTCTTTTCCTTATTCATATTGCAAAGTGTATATTCGTTCGAATTATTTCGTCAGCTATTATTTACAAGACATTTATGCTTTATTGAGATTATGTTTTAGAATGAGAGTAATGTATAAGTGAGTCCATGATCAACATAAAACTACAACTACATGTATACCTTTTAAAATAATACTAAAATATTTTTTAAATACAAATAATGTCACTTATAATCAAAACAAAACACAAATATACATATTTTGTTAGTTTTACTTAAAATTGTTATAAATTATAATTTTACTCTAACTATATTTGTTTTATTGATTGTTGATATTACAACTCATTGCAAAGAATATTTGGTAAAAATATTTCACTCTCACTCTTACCTAATAAAATAATTCTATGTCCATATGAAATAACATAATTATGCATATGCTCATTCTAGAGCCATGTGTGAAGGTAATATGTAAGTATATAGGTGCCTCTTAAATAAAAATAACATATTCTCAATATGCGCAATAATAAAAAAGAAAAGAGCATGCTATGCATATTTATTTAATTAGTTGTCCATATGACCTAATATCCCAATGAGTTATGAATGAAATATTTTAATATGAATTAATATTGATGTATACTTAAAAATGTATTAATAATAAAAAAAAAGTTTATTATATGCTAATAAAATGACTCAATGCAAGTGTCATTTAATCTTTATAACATTCAAAAAACAATTTAAACAACAAAAAGCTACATATTATTTTTTGCACTCTAAAATAAGTTTGCATCTGAAGAAATTTGATTAGTGTTGGTTGCACTTAAGATGGATATATGATGGTTTTATAACAATTTTTAATATTCTATTAAAGTAATTAAAAAAAGTTGATATTATTTATATTTTCATATTTCAATTGAACCTATAATTAAACCATTTTGATATACATGATAACTAATTTAGTTTAACATGAATTTTAGAAAAAAACATAAATAAAATTGTATATATACCATTGTAGATCCATCTTAACTCTAGATCTATCAAACAATTAGAAGGATCAAATGTCTCAAGTTCAATCTTTAAACCTATTTTTTAGTGTAATAACTGAGGAAAGATTTTGACCTCAAGATATTTGATATGTCTTAATGATTGATAGATCTCGAGTTAAGATGTATGTATATTGGTTTACATAATAGATAATTATAGAAAACGTAGTCTCTGATATAAAAATATAGGTATTTTTGGTCTCATAATTTTCTTTTATTTAGACAAAATATTCTGAAAGATCTAAAATATAATTAAAAAAATTGAAAGAAATAAGATAACTCTTTTTTTTTTAAAACTAATAAATCATAATAAAAACGTTTTATCAAAGTTTTCTTTCTTTTTTATCTTTATATGGTGTCCTATAGGAGAAGACTTACCTTTATCAATAACAGCCACATGTGAGATTGGCAACTAAAGGTCCCAATCCCTTAATTTCTCTCTAAATTATATGTTTATATATTGCTTTCACATAAAAAAAAAACAAATTTGGCACAAAAAATTAACACATGGTTACTTTTATGTGTGGAAAACTTCATTAGAATTTTATGTCCTTAAATAGGTTACATCACAAAAGAATACCATGGGAAAAAATCATGAGTCAAAAAAATTACATGACCATAAATTGTCTATTTTATTTTAATTGATTAATGTTATTTATTTTTATTTTGTAAACTACATTAGATAAAAATACCATTGAAAAAATTATGACTTGTGAAAACCATCACTCAAGATGTTTCATAAGGGTAAATTGACAATTTTATTTTTTATTTATTTTTATTTTTATATTATTATTTCTTGTTTTATTATTTTATTTTATGTAACTAGTCAAAATGCTTTATTAATAATTATATCATTTAATATTTTATTTTATTGCTTATTGAGTTTTAATTTTATTGTTTTTCTGGTAACTTGATTGAATCAAAATGTTAAAATTTACAACAACTCTCACATATTAGGGTGGAGAGTTGTTATTTTTATTTTCATGTGATTTGACTAAGTTAAAATGTTTAATAGGACAAGATAGGATAGGTAAGCCACAAGAGTACCTTTCTGGGCAATAAACCTCAACAAAATATTTCAATGTACAAAGAGAAGATATAATTAGAAGTAAAAAGACTCAAAATAATATTAAAATGTATCTAAAAATATATTAATAAGAAAAACAATATAATCCCTAAATAATATATCTCAATGCTCATATTAGCTAAATTATTTCATTTTCAACAATTTACAAATTATATATGATAATAATAATAATAAATTATCTATATATTATAAAGGAATTAAAAGATTAAAAACTTATTGTTCTAGCATTTTAAGTATCATTATTTTACATTTTGACCATTTTATTCAGGGTTAATTTTGAGTGAAGTAAATATTTTTTCCATGTGTTCAATGAATTTTCAGGTGGTTGAATCCATTTATACTTTCAAAAATACAATTATATATATAAAGAGAGAGTGTATGTTGTAACCATAATCTGTAAGTCCCTAGAAAGACGCAATTTTTGAAAGTTCAATTTTTGTAAGTTTTACACTATAAAAAGGGCTTGATCACTCTTGGATCTTGCTAGATCTTTGGATAACATGGATCGATATTGGTTTTTCTAAATAATATTTGGTATAATATTTTTTATATACAAATGATAGGAAGTATTATTATGTATTGGAGATGTATTTGAATATAAAGAGGGGTTTAAAGTATGTAAAAAAATATAAATATTTATGAAAAGCATTGAAATGCTAAGGTAGGTGTAAATTAATGAATTCCTATGATATTTTGGCGATAATATGAATATGAAGAAAGAAATGCATTAAGTTGGAGGGATAATATGCCACTATTGAATATTTGGCATGGATCTTTCTTTAAAAAATGTAGAATTGTGAGGAACACAATGCTCTTATCAAGGATTACTTTCCCAAAATTTATAATGTTAATTTTATATTTTATTAACCTATGAAAATTATTATCTCTTTGAAATTAAAAAACCATTTACTTTGTTAAATATTTTTTTATATTGTAAATCTCAATGTAGCTCATAATTTATTTTGAATATGATTAATGTAATAAAAAAACCATTTACTTTGTTAAATATTTTTTTATATTGTAAATCTCAATGTAGCACATAATTTATTTTGAGTATGATTAATGTAATAAGAAGTTATGATACGAATAAAAGTTGTATGTGTTTTATGATCTTTGCCTACTTTAAAATATATATATTAAAGATAATGTTTTTTTTTAATATATATTTGGACTATGTATAGTTGTTGATGATGGATTTGTGTAACTTATAGAAAACTAATATGAAGAATAGATATATTGAGATGTATTGAAAAATGTAGAGAATTTTATGTATTTACAAATTAAACCATTAAATTTTTCATTCCAAAACCTAAATTTGTGCCAACCAAATCAATAAACATATATGCTAAAATTTTCATTCCCGCCCAAATAAAATTGAATGAAATAAACACACACAAGCATCCTAGAGTGTGTCCTATTATAGGGAGTGTTCATGTTCTCAAGCACATGTGAATTATTAAAATTCACATACACATTTTTGACTAAGCATTCACAATGTATTAACAATAATAATATCCCGAAGGACACTTGTATGTACATAGGGCAATGAACAACATGATAACCCACTATAAAGGTCCATTGAAGGGTATTCTTCATTTCTTGTTGGGGATAGTCAGCATTAAGAATTTGTGGACATTAATTATGGTCAGATTAACAAACCAAATTCTTGGTCCCTAATGTAATGTTATACACATTTTTGGCCATGAAAAACTCCTTGGGATACCACAAATGACCTATCAATGAAATCTTTTTCTTTAAACTAGGTATCTAGGTTTCACTAGAAATTTTGAGCATTGGTTATGGATCTTGAGGCCCTCGACATGACCATCAGAAGAAACATAAAGTCAGGACCTAACAGAAGATCCTAGGCATCTAGGATAGAAAGGATTCCTCAAACAACCACACATTGTCTCTCAAGGTTTTCATTAGCCTATTATTATGGATGCTAGTGTTCCTAGGTGATTTTGAGCAGTAGTTATGTGTACCAAGGCCCTATAAATGATTTAGAGAAGTGTAACATGCTTTTAGTACTAGAAAAAAATATTAAGGCATCCAAGGCAATGACTAATGTCTTAACGCATTTCCCATTAACTATGGAGGGTATATTTTCCTTCTAAGAAAGATGTCAGTTCCTTCACATGCTTTTTATTATTAGGTATGTGTCTCAAGCCAATAACATGATTAAGGGAGGAAAATCAAGCCTTTGCTAAAGTAATATTTTATGCTTAAATCCATTAACCTACATCCCTATCCATCCTTAGGACATTAATGCCATCTTATATTAGGCCCTTTCTTCTACCCTAAACATATTCATGCCAAGGCCATATCTCCCACTTGGTATCAAATCATTTCTAACCCTAAACACTCTTCTATAATGTCTTACTCCTTTTGTATCCCCTTTCCACTAGGGCCATATTCCTAACCGTAGACATATTCAAAACATTTTCCCCTATTTTCGGGACCCTTTACCATAGGCTCCACATTCCCTCAACCCATGGCCATAACCATTATACGAAATCATAATTGTTGTCTCCTAATACCATAGAATATATTTCCCTATCCTTGGATATTTAACTAATGGATCTAAAATCCCCTTTACCTCCTAAAACATTTCCTCACCACCATCATTGCAATCCCCTCTTCCCTCAAGTCCTCACCTCCTAATTAGTCGCCCAATAATAGTCCTTTGGTATCCATATATTAAACCCTAGTCATATTTATACCTGACTCTCCACCTCAATTCGTATACACTTTATATTCAAGCTACCTACCTCCTATATCTATGGGGACATAAACCATATATACATAAGGATAATGACCTACACTTTTCTATCCCCAAAGTAGTTCGAAACCCTGACTCCTTCACACATGGGCCATTATCTCTACCACTAGGAAACATTTTCTCTACCCACTCATTCCCCTTGGCAACTAGGATCAATATTATTCCCTTATCACCATCCACCATTAGGCCCTAAAACCCTTCCCATGACTCCTTTCCATCATTATCTCCTAGCCATCAAGCCTATCCCACTTCCCTAATGGGCCCCTATCTCTATCAAACATCTACCCCACTCTACCCCTCTTTTCTTACATCTTCTTAGAACGTAACACATTATACCATTAAATCTCCATACTATTCAAGTATTAGCGCCCTCTTTTCCTAGACCCCTACCTTCTACTTGGATCCTAGTCACATCAACCTCTATACCCCTCACATTTTCGAACCACTAACCCTCTCTACACATAGGCCCTAGAGTCCCTTTTCCAATACCTCTTCCCCATGGCCCCACACCTCTTGGTCCTTAATTTCGGTACCATATGCATGACCCTATGCCTTAAACCACCTTTAATCTCAAGGCCCATGCCATAATTTTCCTAAAGCCCCTCTCCATGCATAATCCCTCTTCTCTTTCTCTAATTCGAAAAGGTACATATTAATGGTATCTACCATAAAAATTATCTCTAACCATGCATTGCCTCCTATCTTCCTTCCTCTTTTCCTTGGATCACCCTCCCATTTTGCTTCTTCCTCCTACACTTCAATCCCACCTCTCCCTCCCATACCCGTCCACCCTTCACATATTCTCAACTCCTCCCACATTTCCCCTCACACCACAGCCCCATATGCACTTCTCCTATTTTCACTAATATTCCACTCTTATTGATCCCCTTTCCCCTTTCCTCCTATACCCATACACCTTATGTTTCTACTCACCTCCTTTTCTAACCACTTTGTTAGAATTTGTGTCCTTTCATTTAAATATATTTCTCCCTCTCACCTACTTAACCATCCCCATTTTTAACCATCTCAATTCCTTCCCCTTTTCCTTTCCTTCGCCAACACTTCATTGCCACCAAATCTTATTTCACAATTTATTTCTATCACACCTCCCCCTTTCCTATATATTTCCATCTATCCCCCCTCTCCAATAACAAAAATTTATGTTGATGCTTTAATACATCCGCATGAAAAATCTCTATGTTTTATATTTGAAAGATTAACCTCAAATTAATTCAAATATCAAAATACTATACTATGAAATTTTAGCCCTGTATGGAGAGGAAATAACTGATAAGGTTTATCTTCTTGAACATTTACGTTTATAAGTATTTGAAAATAAGCATGGTCCATTTGTCATGATGATTAACCATGTTATATTGTTTAAGTCATTGGCACAAAACATCTCTATGTGATGTATTTGGAAGATGAATCCCAAATGAATTCGAATCACAAAAGCCTCAACTTTGAAATTCTGGCCTTCTATGGAAGGGAAACAACTAAGATGGTTCACCTTCTTGAATTTTGAAATTTACAGGTATCTAAAAGGAAATATGATCTTTTGTCCTAATGATGAACCACAGTAGATGGTTCAAAACGTTCACACAAAAAGTATCTATATGATGTATCTTAAAGTACAAGCTCAAATGAATTCAAATCATAGAAGATTGAATTCTAAAATTATGGTTTCATATAGAATAGAAACAACTGATAAAGTTCATCTTCTCAAACATTTATTTGAACAATTATCTAAAAGGAAATGTGATCATTTATCCTAATGATGAACCGTACTATATCGTTCAAGACACTGCACAAAAAACATATTATGATGTATCTAGAAGATGAAGCTCAAATGAATTCAAATCATAGGAACCTAAACTCTGAAATTCTTTCCATGTACCAATAGGAAAAAACTGATAAGGTTCATCCTCTCAAAAAATTACATTTCTAGGTACCTAAAAGGGAATTTGATCTTCTTTCCTAACGATTAAACAAACTAGATGGTTTGAAATGTTGGCACAAAAAATATCTATCTGATGAATTGAGAAGATGAAACTCAAATGAATTTGAACCATAGAATCCTAAACTCTAAAATTTGGGTCCTATGTAGAAGGGAAATAGTTAATGAGGCTTGTCCTCACAAATAGATATCTAAAAGGAAATCTCGAGTTTTGTATTAATGATTAACCACAGTAGATGGCTCTAAATGTTGTAACAAAATATATCTATGTGATGTATCCAAAATATGAAGCTCAAATGAATTCAAATCGCCAAAGAATAAACTCTAAAAGGGATTTCATGTTGAATATTATTTTCATATTGTATTTTTTGTGTTTTTCTAGAGTCAATTCATATATCTGCCCAATCCACAAGTAAGGAAAGGTAGGTTCCATTGATTATATTTTCCGGAGCCACCATTTGTATTGTAACTATTGACAAAGAAATCTAAATGAAGGAGAAACCACCAATTTTGCAATGGAGAACCCTAAGAGGTGTTGCCAATTCCATTAGCTACCCTTGTTGAGTTTCATAGTAAAGAACACTTGCATTGGTATTTCTCTAAGAACACTTGCATTGGTATTTCTCTAACTTACACTATATCAAGAGAGCCAAGAGAGAGTTATATCTCAATCTTGTCATTAGGAGAGAATCGTAGCTCAATCCTATGATTATGAGAAGTAGTAACCACCATATAAGGTGGCAAAAATAAAAATTTGCCAGATTTGCCAAGCCAATAAAGTTTCCATCATTTTTCTTTGTAGAGGATATTCTCTCAAGAGAGGGGCCCTATATTCCAAAGGCAAGCTAATATTTTATCATGGAGTTGTGCCTCCTTCATAAGTCCAGGTTTCTATGTGGCACCACCACTCGATATTATCATGATGGATTTTTTTATTTTTTATTTTTGTGGAGCTGAAACTATAAATCCCATTTCAAGTCTTATAGGTAAAAGCCCTAATCTCAAAAAAGTTTCATTATAGTTCTCAGAACCACCATTATAATATATATTCACTTCCATTTAGGTTTTAATACCTCCATTAGGGTTTTAGAGAGTTGAAAATTGGGGAGAAGGTCCCTAGACCATAGTAATAGGGAGTTGTTATACATGTTATTCATGGATTCCACCAACAATTAGAACACATATGATCCAATATTTAATGGTAAAATTATACATTATGGGAAATTGAGATGAAGAAATTTTTGACGAATTTGGACTATTGTGAAGAAGTATTCACAAAATATGAATAACCTAAATCTACAAACTTAATAATAATAATAAATTCCCTAAGAAATACTTTAACAGAG
The DNA here is from genome assembly GCA_000404065.3 of Pinus taeda. Taxonomy (NCBI): domain Eukaryota; kingdom Viridiplantae; phylum Streptophyta; class Pinopsida; order Pinales; family Pinaceae; genus Pinus; species Pinus taeda. Next base: position 8,762 of record APFE030539856.1, on the reverse strand, counting down.
AGAAAAAGAAAGCATTGAAGAGAACTATGGAATTTTCAAAATGGAGATGAATACTCCATATTCCCTAAGATTCCAATAACAACCAACGCTCATCATGCTCAGGAAATTTTGGGAAAATCATAGCTAAGGATAGACAAAGTCAAGAATGACATACTTCAAATCATTCGAAATAATTTTGAAGCTTTAAAAATGAGGGACACTGAAAAACTACATAGGTCATGCATGTAGTAAATTTTCTTAGAACTCGTGTAAAGTATGTCACCAATAAAAAGGTGGTTGAGAAAATTCTCATAAGTCTCCCACCTTCATTCAACATGGTTATGAAAACCATACAAAAAAGTAAATATTTGGCCTAGTTTTTAATGGAAGAATTTATAGGATCAATGTAAAATCATGTTTCAAGAATTAAAGGTAGAAATGTCTCACTAAAAACTTCCTTTTAAACTCAAGCCACAATGGGTAGAGGAAGAAGAAAATGTAATAGAAGAAAAGGTAGAATATGAAAAGGATATTCTAGTAACAAAAGTAGTGCATCAAGTCCACTTGAAAAACCACAGGATCATCCTTAGAATCAAAGAGTATTAGGAAAAAACAACAAAGGAAGATAGAAGGATGGACTAGTCAAATATAAAGTTCTATTACTAAAAGAATTATGGTCATTTTGAAAGTGAATGTAGGAAGAAATTGTCATACTTCAACAAAGGAAGTGCAAATGTTTCAAGAATTAATGAAGGTATAACATATCGCTTTTTTCTTTCTTTTTCAAAAACACAAGAAAACAACAATACAGGTCTATGGCTATTGGAAAATGGTTGCAGTAACCATATGATAGGTAATAAAGATGTTTTGTCAAGTTTTTATGAAACAATTAACTCTGAAATTAAATTGGGTAATGATCATCTTGTTAGTGCCTTGGGTGATGATTATCTTGCAAAATAAGTCTATGGTCCTACATCTACTTGTGATAGATTTCCATCTCCATGTGAAAGTTGTACCCTTTCCAAACACCCAGAAGAAAAATATTTCCAAATGCTGCAAACTATAGAGCCCAAAGTCCACTTGAGCTAGTACACACAGACCTTTGTGTTCCAATGCAAACCTAGTCAATAGGAGAAGTTTTTTACTTCCTAAAATTTATTGATGATTTCAACCAATGAAATGGGCCTTCTTCATCAAGGAAAATCTCATACATTTCAAAATTTCATGCAACTCAAGGGAATTGTAGGAAGCAAAGAAACAAGAAAATTAAAGTATTAATATCATATGGAGGAGGTAAATATGATTATGACTTTATTGTAGGGATCAAGATATCAAAAGGAAATTTATAACAAGGTATGCTCCCCAAAACAATGGTGTAGCAAAAAGGAAAAATTAGGCCATAATGAATATGGAAAGAAGCATGTTGAAGTAAAAGAATTTTAGAAATCAGTATTAAGTGGAAAAAATAACATGCTTAGTTAATATTTTGAATAGATATCTAACCAAAATTTTCAATGACAAAGCTCCCTTAGAAGCTTGGATTGGTACGAAGGAAAATGTATCACTTATTAAATAATCGTTGGTTGTGTATCCTAAGCACATGTTCGAAAAGAAATGAGAAGGAAAATAGATGACATAAGTGAAAATTTCATATGACATCAAGAACCCAAGGCTTATAAATTGTACACTCCTCCCACCAAGAAAGAAATTATTTCAAGAGATGTTAAAGTATTTTAAGATGAACTATGAAATGATCAAGATAATAGAACAAATAACAATAAATTTTCTCCACATGGATTTCATGCAAGTGAAGCAATAGAAGTGGAAAAATCAATAAAAGCACTGCCATGACTACAAGTTCCAGTTAAAAGGGGAAATGGAGGAAAAAATCCACATATTACATCCTCATGTAATGAATATTATGCCAACATTCTATAGAAACAAGAAGTACGAGAGCAATTTATGAATAGCTATATAGTGAACAATTAACTTTTTCCTTGATGTCTTTCCAAATAAGATATTTTGAAGAAGCAAATAGAAGGAAAGAATGGGTTGAAGATATGAATGATGAAAATGAAAGAATAGAGAAAATGATAGACAAATTCTTATATATCTACCAACAATAAAAACAAGCATTGGGTCCAAGGGCCCTATAAGACCAAGTTAATGAAAAATGGAAAATTAAAAAGCATAAATCCATATTAGTAGCAAAAGGATTTAACACCAACATAGAGTAGATTATGACGAAACCTTCACTCCATTCGCAACGTTGGATACTGTTAGAATAATATTAGTAAACGTAGAAAAAATTCATTAGCCAATTTTGAAAAGGGATGCCAACTCAATATTTTTAAATGGGCTCTTGAAGGAAGAAGTTTATCTAGATCAACTTCCAAGATATGAACTCAAGGGTCAAAACCAAGAGCTTACAAGTCAAAAAAGGATTTTTATGGTTTAAAGCAAGTCCCAAAAGCATGATACAACATAATTCATTCTTATTTTCATAACAAAGGATTCCATCATACCATTAATGAACCCACCCTCTATATAAAAATAGATATACAAGGTAGCATTTTTATTGTTTGCATTTATGTTCATGATATTATTTACATAGGAAATTTGTAGTTTGAGTATTTTAAAAAAACTACGGAGAAAGAATTTGAGGTGATAAATCATGGTCATGTGAAATATTTTCTTAGAATAGAAGTTGAATAGTATGAAAAGGGATTTTTTCATTTGTCAAAGAAAGTATGCAACAAACATCTTGGCAATGTTTGGGATGAGTGAATGCAAGCCATCAAACACGTCAATTGTCCCATGAACCAAGTTAAGAAAAGATTACAATAGTTCAATAGTCACATCCACTTTGCATAATCAGATGGTGTGAAACCTAATGTATCACACAAAAACAAGGCTTAGCATCATGTATTTAGGTAGCCATATATCCAAGTTTAAGGAGAGACAAAAAGAAACCTAGTTGAAAATAGGAGAAATGATTTTAAGGTATTTTGCAGAAACCATACAGTATAGAATTTTGTACATTAATTAGAAAGACAACCATCTTATTTCTTACACATATAGTGATTTTGCATTGATGAGAAAAAGAGTACCTTGAGATTTTTCACAAATTATTAATAACATAAATAGTACCTCATGATATGCATTTCACCTATGTATGATCTCATCACCATCTAAGAAGCATCCCATTTTCTCCATTTGATGCATAGTATGTAGTAGTAATAGAAGCAGCATGCCAAGCAATTTGGTGAAGAATATTGATAAGGTGATTTTGAGTGTGAAGAGAAGAAATAGCACACTCCTATTTTCTATGATTGCTAACGTTGTGTTTTTTACGTGTTTTTTCACTCTTCCTCTTAAATGCTAACAATGAAATAGCTATTCTAATTGTAAAATCATAGTCAAAAAGTCAAAAATTGTTGGAGACGTTCTATATACTGCTTTTTTTTAACCTTGATTAGAAAATTATAATATCTTGCAAACTTACAAGTAATTCAAGAGAATATTTTTGGCAACTTCATTGACAACAACACTTTTTAAAGCATAAAACCACGTAATTGACATAGTAGTTGTAATGTCTTATCTTGTAAACAAAAATTACATAAAAATTCAAATAATAATAATAGTAACAACGACAACAACCAGAACAATATTATAATTATTAATTAAAATAAAATTTTGATAAAATAGTGAATTTATAGTTGACTTTTTTTGGGTAAATATTTTTACTCGAGGCTATAAAATTAAATTAGAAAATAAAACAAAACAAAGTGCATAAATTAATTAGTTAAAATAAAATTGAAGTCAATTTACGGTGATAAAATTGAGATAAAATGGTGAACTTATAATTCAGTTTTTTTGTTAGGTAACATTTTGACTTGGCGTTATAAAATTAAATTAAAAAATAAAATACATAAAATTAATAATTACAATAAAATTAAAAATTGAAGTAAAATAGTTGAATTAAGGTAAAATATTTAGTTTATCATTGGTATTTTTTGTGTTAAGTAACATTATTAAAAATAAAATATAAAATATATAAAAAAATATTAATTAAAATGAAATTGAAGTAAAATAGTTAAATTAAGGTAAAATAATCAATTTCTCATTGGTATTTTTTGTGTGTAAACATTTTGGCTCTAGGTTTTGACAATCTATGGTTTTTCTCAAAGTATTATTCTCTAATGTAGCCCATTTAAAGACGTATAACTCCAACTATACACACAAAAAAAACCAACTGTTTGATCCATATGTCTATGGATGACTCTAGATTGTGAGACGCAAATGATTTTTGTAATAAGCTCCAACAATTGTTGTGAAAGATAAGTAGCGGTATTCTTCTCTATTGTAGCTTGTTTAAGGACATAGAATTCCAATTATACACATAAAAATAACCAATTGTTTGATCCATATGTCTATGGATGACTCTAGATTATGGGACAAAAATGATTTTTCTAATAGGATCCAACAATTATTATGAAATATAAGTAGTAGCATGAAGTTCTCCAATAGTTATTATGAAATATAAGTAGTATCATGAATTTTGTTGTGGTGAATAGGCTCCAACAATTATTGTGAAAGATTCCATTATGTATCATTACTTAGGATTATGCTATTATTGGTAAAGTTGAATCCTAATATATCAAGTCTAACCCCAAGGCCATAGAGGATAGCTATTATTGGTAAATTTGAATCCTAATATATCAAGTCTAATCCCATGGCCATAGAGGATATTTGACCTCATGACCTCCCAAAAGGTAACGTACTTGGCAACATGGAGGTACTTAGCAAAAAGGGCTCTACCAATTCAACTATCCCTTGGGACTTATTAATTTCAATGTTTTATTGTTACAATGTATGTAAATATATTAAATGTGAAGTCAAAGTTTTATCTTTTGATAAGCATAGAGTTTTTGATAGTGTGGTATTATATTGTTGTAAAGGATTTTTTTCTATGTGGTTCATGGTTACTAGAGATAAGTAACTTCCACATCCATCAAATATTGTTGTAAATTTTTACCATAAGCTTTTCTAATTCCTTCTAAATAATGTCTATAAGGTTTTTTTTTAATTTAGATAGTTACGTGGATTGAAATTTTTTATTTGTATAACCAATTTAATATAACGAGCATAGATTCACCTTAAGGATTGACCTAACATGAGCCTAGAGGATTCAAATTTATTTAGGTGTAAACTTGTTTTATAGTGCAAAACATAATGTGTAATCTTTTATTATTTAAATTGTATTTTTGAATGTTATAGAGATTGCATAGCATGCGCATTCAATCATTATATGAGCACACATTAAACTTGTTTTTTTATTATTAATATATTTTTAAGTATACACCAATATTAATTCATATTAAAATATTTTATTCATAACTCACATTGGATATTATATGAAACATTAATATATATTCTTTTATCATTTTGTTTATATAACTAACATATTTTTTTTACTTTTAATACTTTTACATGAAATTAAATTAGGTCATACGGACATCTAATTAAGTATGCATAACATTTTTTTTCTTTTTTGTTATAGCCGACATTGTTTTTCTATTTAGAGAATATTTTACTTTTATTTTAAAAGGACAACATATTGCAACACACCTCTAGTTATTGTAAATATTGTGAGTTACTTTCATTTACTTTTATTGCTTAAGACTTAAGAACTGATAGGCTGAGTGGAAATCCTAACGATAATTTTGGATGGTTAAAGTTCATAGTTATGTTTATCTTAACAAAAAATACAATAGTTAAGGGAATCCTGGAATTCACTAGAGGGAACCCTAGATTAAATTATTTTACGAGACAGTTAAGAGTCAATTACAATTCTTTCCTTTGGGATAAAAGATTATCTCAAAATAAAAGAGCCAACAAAGGAAATCAAGGAAAAATGGGAAGTTGGAGGCATCGTGAAGAAAGGTGATGGATTCAGAAAAACCTACACAAGACGATGTGAGGGTGAGGTAGGACGTTTCCTAAGGTATTCTTAAGTTGGACAAGAGCTACTGGAAGCCTCAAGACTGATATAAGTTCCAGGTTGGACCTTATGGGGTTTTCTTGCCTGTGAATTAACCCTATTAGGGTTACTAACAAAGGTATTCTTAAGCTAGACAAGAGCCTATGGAAGCCTCAAGACTGATATAATTTCCATGTTGGAACTTATGGGGGTTTTGTTGCTTGTGAATTAACCGTGTTAGGGTTACTAACAAATAATTGTTCGGGTATAAAGATGCTTGAGGTAGAGAAAAGGAGGTAATTTCCTTTCTCAAGGTTGGGTGTTGTGGTTACCCTGTGAATTCCTAGACAGCCCCACACAGTAGATAAGTACTCATAGTAAATACTAGTGATAGTGTTAAAATTTCTCTGTGTAATTGTATTATGACTAGATGGTTAAGAAATGTGCTTGTGTATGAGAAACTCATATGATGTGAGTTAAAAGGATATGTGTGTTACTATATTTTATGAATGGATGGTTATGAAGTGTGCTTGTTTACTAGAGACTAATATATTGTGAGCTAAAAGGATGTATGTGTAACTATATTTTCCTAAGAAAAAAAGGATATATGTGTAACTGTGTTTTCCTAAGAAAAAATAGTGCGCAAAAGCTTCGAAATTATCATAATGTCGAGTTAAATAATTTTTGTATTTCCTTTTAAGAATGTTAAGAATAAAATAGGAACTAAAGTGTACCAAGAAGTGCTACACAATATTTTGTCATGCCTCCTGCACTTCCCTATGACATACCTCAAAGTGCCCGAAACATTCCATTATATAATATACTCATCCATGTATATGGCTCGAATCCATCCTAAAACGTTGTTTGGAAAATGTCTTGAGCTTTCCCTAAAGAAATAGTTCTTAAAACCATAAAATGGGAGTCATCGCTCTTATAAGGCTTAAAATAGCGATGTTCGCATGTTTCACTGTGTTTGACAAATGATGGCATTGCTCTATTCCCTTTCATATCCACGATGATCCTAAAAAGGTAATTTTCCCAAAGAGGGTGAGAAGCTTCATGATCTACAAGCTTCTAGAGTGGCGAGCTAGAAGTAGTTTCACATAGATGAGGTTGAATCCTCCTAACTTGACCTCTTTGGATTATCTCTATGAGATACCTCCTTGAGGTGTGGGCTTAAGTCTATCTTTGAAGGAGTCATAACTCCCTCTCCTAGCCTGTAAATTCCTCTTCTCCCATTCCCAAATGGTTGGTCTATGTCTATTTTCACCCTTATGTTGAGATCATGCCTAAGGCTATTCATTTGACTTGGCGAAGGAGTGTTTGGAGAGTTCTTAGCTTGGACATGGATTACCACTCAAGGAGATCCTTTCAACATTAAGGCTTTGGTTGTAATCTTCCAATTATTTCTTAATAATATACAACTGTTGGTTCAACTTCCCAGAACTATATAGTTTCATGTATTATTTAGCTTGACATTCCTTGATTAGTTAAGTAGGTTGTTATTGGATTTGTCAATGTTTTCATTGACTTCCTTGACTAATTTGCAAAATTTGTCTTGTTGGCTTCGAAGCGAAATATGATTGAGTTCTATGGTTTTTTAGTCAATTGGTCATTACTTGTTGCTTGTTTGTGTCATTGAGATACTTGTTTTGTTGATTGATTGAATGTTGCTTTCTATGCATATCATTGAAAACATCATTTTTCATTTGTTTTAACTCGTATTTCGTAATTTACTTTTCGTGAAAATGCATTAGATTAGTTGTGTTGAAAAGTTATTTTTTGTGATTCATCATTAAGAATAGGTCACATTTTTCGATGATTGAAATCTAAAAACTGTATTAGGTGTATCAAATCGTTCAAAACAAAAAGAAAAGCATAATTCATTTAAGTGCATCTTTGTCAAGTCAAAATCATTTTGCTTTCGAAAAGTTGCATTTACAATAGGGAAAAGTGAGAATATTTTTTACTTTTGGCATTTTGTTTGGAAGACAAAAGTGAAAGTTAGTGGAACCAATTTTGCATCGTACATTTTTTTGCTACATTATTGATCAAAATCCCTTCCCTTGGTTAGTCTAACTTTCATAGAAACTTTCATCGCAACTGTAAAGGTAAAAACTTTGATGCCATAGTGACTATTAAGGCTAAACCCATGACAGGCAAGGAATATGGGAAAAAAGTAAAAACAAAAACAAAAAACAATCGAGACTTAGCACTCTAAGGTAGTAATCAGTGATGGTATAAACCCATACTAATGCAAAAAAGTCTAAAAATGTGATGGTTGGTCAAAGTAGTGAAAAGATCAAGGTGAAGGATTGGATGGAAAGAATCATAGGCTCCCCAGCGGAGTCACCATTTTGTTGACAATGTTAATCCTCTCTGTGGACAAAGAAAATCCCTGTAGCCCAATGAGTTGGTCTAGAAACTGAAGCGACAATCAACTAGACATCTTCCTAGGTTATAGTTGAAAAGAAGAATGAAGGAGATGGCCTACCTCGTTCAGATGTTATTCCAATTTCCTTTGTTGAGGACCTTGAACTACTTGTGTCATGGACTCGCTCCTGCTTCTCTCAGTTTTTATGTACCTGCACAAGTGATCAAGAGACAACAAAACATACCAAAACTAAGAGCAGATCCAATAAAAACCTACTTAAATGATCAAGGAATGTCAAGCTAAATTATACATGAACATATATATTTTTGGGAAGATGAACCAGTAGTTGTATATTATTGGGAAATAAATGGAAGCTTACAACCAAAGCCTTGATGTTGAAAGGCTCTCCTTGACAGTCAAGCCCCT
>APFE030539829.1:0-14183 GCA_000404065.3 Pinus taeda | reverse complement strand
AAATTATAAAATATTTTATATTTGCTTGTACTTGCCATTTCCGGATCCTGGCTTTTCAAAAAACTGGTGGATCCGGACAATCCTGGTAACTTAGTTTAATGATAAAACTGCAGTTTATGGTTCTAATTTCTTGTGTATTGTCGTTTGAACATCGTTGATGTAGTACTACTAAGTAATAACTAGTTGTATGATTGAATTTGTGTGACGTAAATGTTCTAGTTTTTAACAAAATTTGTATCTTTATGTTTAAACTTTATATTTCATTTTTGCATGTGTAATTTGTAATTATATATATATACGCATGTAAATAATCTCTCTCTCTATATATAAACCATGTCCTATATTTTGGGTTGCAGTGTCTCGTGTCGGATACTTGCTTTTTGTGTACTCTGTGTCCAGTGTCATCATGTCTTGTCACTTAGCTCTCAGGTTATTTTCATCAAAACTATCATCTTCTTCATCCCCATTCTGGGTTATTTTTCCGTTTCTTCCTCCTCTCCAAGGTATTGGGCATTGCTTACTGCTTCCTCCTCATCATTGGTATTTCATTTTCCCAACAGATGTCAGGACTCAGAACCACATAATAAAAACGAAACCACAATGATAAACCACATACCCATTATGCTTTCTAAGAATAACCTATTGCCTGCAATAGAACAAGGGACGATGAGTAATGGAAAAGAGTAGGAGAAGAGAACATTCAAGACAGAAAATGTAGAAGTTTACAACACATGGAAAAAGGGTAAGAGTGGGCTTACAGCCTATCTCTTCAGCTCTCCGATGGTGGTTGAATGTAACTATGGTTTCGTAAATCTGCTGCTCAACATCAAGCAAGAAGCCCACTTAAATTCCTAGACAACATGAGTGAGATGAGTGATAGAATGAGAGCAAATGGAGTGAAAGATAGTTTTATTCCACCAGGAAACCGTAGTCCTGAATTATTTTCCCTACTGGAACCTTGCCCTGGTCCCCACAGGGCAAAATTATAGCTCAAGCTCCACTGGAGCGCTTTCTACTGAGGCAAGGAGTGCTGCCAAATGCGAGGAGTGCACTCCCTAAAAGATGCTTCGGGGTAGGAGTGTTTCAGAAGCACTCTTCCTAGTGTGCTTTAGGGGATCTTCCTCTTGCCTGCTTTGGGAGCAAAGCTGGGGGTGGGGCAGTTTGTACTTCCATACAGCTTAGGGATGATCCTATCAGTTAATAAATTATGTGTTTGTTGGAAATTATGCTTTCAGACAGGTATTTGGAAATTTTCATGGGAGTATATACTTTCCAACTGTTATATGCCATAAAGTTTGATAATGGGGCATCGATGATATACAATGTGGAACAGTGCATTGGCTAAGTAGGACACTGACTGAATGAGAATAAATGATGTGGCTATTTCCCAACTTCAGTGCTTTAGATAGTTCTAAACTTTTAGTGACCACATGGTTATATTAGAATTGAGCACAGCATATCTACGTTGGCAGATATAGTTTTCAGAATTTGGTACAGCAACTATGATCAATCTATATTTGTGACATTCTGTCACTGCAGATTAATGTAAATTACCTTCCCCTTCACAAAGGAAAGGGATAACAGACACGTACATTTCAAACCTACATAAAATCCACTCGTGGTGTAACCTTGCAGAATATAGTGAAGCCAGACAGGATGATTATTGCCACACGAATAGGGAGAGCGAGATGGTGGCTGGACTACTTTTGACGAATGCAGGTGTAACAATTCCAAAGTGGGTAGCAATCACTTACAAAACAGATTTTCAGGTTATTAATAAATTAGCCTAGGCCTAGATCATATCCCAGCCAATAAAGAAATATTTTCAGTTCAATGTCTATCTTGTACCAGGTGATCTGATTTTTTCCAATGGTAGTGAAATGTGAACTCAGACAGTTACCATGTGTTTGAAACTTGCAGGTGTTATTCATCAGTGTTATGCAGTTGCCAGCACAAATCCAAATTTAAAGGTTCTCTTATTAGTTATTTCACTTGAAAGTGCTTTTACTCTATTTAGTCTGCAATTTCTTCATTGAGATCAATGCTTGTTTTTAAACATGACATTTGGCTATTCAACCACATGTACAGCTAAGGAAAGTATTGGAATCTTCTCACAGATTTACTTTACTTCTGCAGTCCTTGTCATGTGGATATGTAATCTGTTGTTGACCATCTAAGTGCTGCATCAGATTCCAATCACTTTCAAGTTTCAGAAACTAGTGCGTCCAGGTCAAATGCCATAACTTCTCCCTGAAATAGGGTCTTCCTAATCTGTTTTATTTTTAGTTCTTTTTTCTTAATAAACATTGATGGTTCCTATTTGTATACTTATTAAGATGTCTGATAGCATGACTGCATTCAGGCCTCTGAGTCACCTCAATGGAAGCAGCTAAGTGCACAAGGCTGAGGATACTTTTACTTTCTCATCCTTGGAAAGAACTCCCTGGGAAACTCCCATGTATTCCCCTGTTCTGAGGATGATATCCAGTGTAAAGCAGGAAGTGCAGTGCCAGTGCACCTAACCCTGTGAGAATTGAATCAGGAACTCGCACTGCACACCAGATTATCAGCAACATCCTATCTGCAGTGGTACCAATCAATTGAGCTAATCATTGGGGCTTGAGGACGCATTTACTATTTGACATATATGGCATTCAGATTTGAGATGTTTCAGCTAGGTTGCACGAAATGTATGCAAGTTTCCATGATGGGATTCAGAAATGCCTGGGAACATGACCCCCCCAAAATCGGTATGGAGGGAAACAGGGTACATAGAAAATACAACATGTACGTAGTTACGTATGTGTGACATTTTAGAAGGCTATATCAACTCTCACAGATGATTACATGATGCAAAATCCCATAGCTTGGTGGTCTTGACTAATGCCAATCCCCTACCCTTATCCATGATATATTCCAGCTGAAATGTTACAATCCTGCTAATCCTGAAATTATCAAAACTTTTAAATATATACATATATGTTGTTTTTTTCTAAATGACACATCATGTTGCAAGATCACGAGCAAGAAAATAAAAACGATACACATAAATGACATTTTAGAAGGAAACCCATTTCTATATCAACTGATGCAAAATCCTATAGCTTGGTGCTCTTGACTAATGCCAATCCATAACCTCATACATGATAGGTTCAGTACAAATGCTACAATTATGCCAATCCTGAAATTATCAAAACTGTTAAGATTGTTGAATTCTAAATGGGATATGAAATTCTACTTTCTCCATGTGAAGTCCATTGAAGTTGGTACCATTCTCAAACACCATGAAACAATTAATGGTAATGTTAAAAATTTAATTAAAATGATTTAAAAGGTAAGATACAGGAGAATGTCAACTTTTACCAGTAGGTACCAGGCTGACAAACTCTTTAGAGCTGTATCCCCTATCTTTTTTTGTCTTAAAAGTCATTGGCATGGTTAGGGTGATATTTTCCTACGAGTCCCATGCTCCCCATGGGTACTTCGGTGGGCCTTAAAACTTAAAAAAAAGTGCCCTAAATGTCACTGGAAATGTTTGAAATGCCTTGGAAATGCTGCTGGTCATATTGTATGTCAATTCCAGATTTGAAAACACTGTATGGTATGGCCGGCAGAGTTTCCAAGGCATTTTGTACCCATTTTGACATTTTTGGTTGTTTCCTGTACTGGAATGCTGTCTAGGTAGTTGTTTCCTGCAACTTAGAATTTCAATCAAGTAGACACTTTGATGTTCAAGCTAAGGCCAAAGTTTTCTCACCTTTCTTTGTATGACCAGTTTGTCTTTGCTTGAATTAATGCAGTTACCTCTGTGCACTAGCATTCCTTATAATGTGCTTGCTTTCAGGATATGGATATCCAAGTTTGTCATTGTCTATGCAATCTATTTTACTTCTAAACAGAGAATTTTATATGCTAGTCAGGTACACTAAGAAGTGCCTAGCCTATGGTAATATTCCTTGAAAAATATCTCATTATGTTATTTGCTGCCGAGTCTCATATAAAACTCCAGTCTCAATCCCTAGGAGGGATACTTTTGCAGAAGAAGACTCAAGTCCCAACTCAAGAAAACATCCTAGTAACCCAGATGTGTGGCCATTCCGCTTTTTTAGAAATATGTATAGTTCAGACCATAGTCTATAAAAGTCAGATTTTAATTTCTTTCCTTTGGAGACTACTATGTATTCCTTATTCTGCTCCATGCTTTAGTGTAACTGGCCTTTTCTCCATTAAAGTTCCAAGATTTATCTTTCCTGTCATCTAGCAAACTTTCTATTCTAAATACTCAACTATTCTTGGGATTGTCTTCATTGACAGTTGTTTAGTGCAAGCGAGTGCATTTCTGAGTATGCATTTTTCCTTACTATCATCGTGCAGGGAAGAAAAGTACTTAAACCAGACAAATGGCATGCGGCTTTTGACAGTGAGGGCAGGCCAGTGGGGTTCCAGAAGGCTCTCAAGACAATTATTTTTGGGGTTAGTTTTCTTCCTCATTTGTAAAGTTTTTCAGGACCTTAAACCCTTACATGTGCTTTTACACCATTTCTTGTTGATATCATATGACTGAACGCTTTTGATTGTATGCATTACAATTCACTTTTGTTGCTATTGATGGAGAGGAAAAACATTAGATTGTAACTAATTCTATAGTATTGGCTTTTGAGTTAATTGCCTTAATAATTTAGAACATGATCTGGAGGTAAATATGTGTGTTACGAGAGTATTTTTCATGGATAACTATTAGTTGATGAAATATTTAGTGTTGAGTTAACAACTATTATTTTTACATATTCTGTTAAAGACTATGATTTTTTGTGCTTAACAAAAATTAACCACATGAAGTTGGAACCTTTCTAAGTTGTTACAAGAGTATTTTCGTGGCTAACTATTAGTTGATGAAATATTTAGTGTTGAATTTACAACAATAATTTTCGCAATTTCTGTTATAAATTATGATCTTTTGTACTTGAAAAAAATGAACCACATGAAGTTGGAGCTTTTATAGGTTGTAGAAGTCAATGATATGGACATTCAAAACATTTGGGATGTAGCTTAAATTTGATAGGCCACACTATGGTTAATTCAAACTCTTACTAGCGCTGATTTAATTTCACTCAGCAATTTCACAATACCCAGAAAAATATTTTACCAAATAAATTTCAGAACTGCTGAGAACTAAATATGCTAATAATTTACAGATAAATTTGCAGTGGAAATAACTTAATAAGTGAGAAATCAATGACAAGTACATCAGATTCTTTTTTTAATAAGAAAATATGGGTCAGACCCCAGAGAAATGCACAGGAAATTGTTGCTGATAAGAATACCTGTAACTTGGCCTCTTACTGAGAAAACCCTCGCTGCCTGAGAAATTCAGCCTTAGCAAAACTCAGCCTGCCTGATCAAGATCTTGGCCTGTATGGCTCTCCTTGATGTCACATGTGTGAGCCACGACTGTCTTGTTGCACGTGTAGACTATCTGTACTCTGCGCCTTCCTCACTCGTATGTGGGCTGTGGTTTGATTCCTAGCTGCTTGGCCTCCTTCCTCCAATATGACCTCTAGATTTCCTCCTGAAATCTCTTCAGCGTCCTCCTGAATCTCCTTGGTCAAGTCGGGCCTTCTCGCACAGCAAATCGCTCGCTCAAGTGTTTTCAACAATGATTGTGTGTCTTAGCCTCTTCCCTTGGGAGGTTAAAGGGGTTGATTCTATTGTACTGTATTTTGTTCCATAGTTGAACAGAGTAGCTGAAAGTGGATAGAGAGAAGGCAGGACAGAGAGGGTTAGTGTCTTCTTTTGTAGCAGCCCACGGGCCACTGGTCTCACTGCTTTGTATTTGCACCATTTTCTGTTCAAAGAAAGAGAGAGTAGAGTAGCCTCACCCTCCAGCTGGGTTTTCTCTGGAAAAGGTTTCCCAGATCATATCTTGGTGTCTTATGGTTGTGAGTGATTGTTTTTATCTATTCTTTATTTTCTCCATCTTTATATTTTGCACGCATAAGCAGAACACGGTAACTAATAATCCAAAAATCTAAGGAAAAATTAACCCTCGTACAAATTTCGGATTTTAGTAAATTTTTTGTCAGATCTGTTGTGAGGAACTGTCTAGTGGAATATCCACGGTATTTTACATATCAATCATAATTTCAAAAGCTTTAAGATATCTAGGTACCCTAAGATTCAGGAAGAGACAATGAAACAACAATAATGTTTAATGGCTTTCAACTATTCTTTATCGAAAATTTCATACGCTAATGGGAGAATTTACTTTTGTTACACTCTACGAGTTTTTGAAGCTTAATTCAATTTTTGTATTTCTGATGTGGCATATAAACAGCATCAACATAGAATGTGCTATATTTAATAATGTTGCACAGTGTAGGGCTTTTCCTTCCATGGATGAAGTGGCTGTTTTAGAGACAGATTTGTGCCCCAAATTCAATTGGTATTTGTCGGTAACATTGGAGTGCATATTGGCTCTTATTATTATTTTAGGTTCTTAAGTTGTTCACTTTGTTGTCAAACTGGGGTGAGTTTTTTCATCAATGGTTTATAATTTTCATGCTATGGTAAAAGAGGCTTCTTTTCTTGTTTGTTCAGGGTGTGGATGCATCTATAAGGGCAGAAGTTTGGGAATATTTGCTTGGTTGTTACGCACTTAGCAGCACTGCAGAGAATCGGCAGCAGTTAAGGATATCTCGAAGGTTCTAACTTGATTTGTTTAGTTATGTTCTTTTATAGAAGGGATTTTTTATGATACTTTGGAAAACATTTTTTAACATTAAAATGGTGCTTTTGCTAGGTTCTAGTCATTGCACAAACCCATTTTGACATTTGAATTTTTTCTAGATTGAATTCATGCTTGATCCTAGCTTTGCTGCAGAAAAGGGTAAACATGAAAGCGAAAACAACTGGACATGTGGAACTGTTAATGACCAAACGAAAGCAACTAATGTAATTTTGAACTGGGAAAGTAAAAAACTTACCCGATTTTAAAGATTGTGCCAGTTGAATTTATTAAATGATTAAGACCTGACCATTTTTTTGTGTTTCCATCTTTGACTTCTAACACTTTTGATGGTGCAAAGCTAGGGCTAACGAGACATTTGGATTGAGGGATTTTTCAAGTGTCAAAAGTGGTAGCTGATAATAGTAGTTTCGTAAATGCTGAAAGTTATGTTGTTGTAAGAATCGTGAGAAGATGTTCTGTAATAACCATGAAATTTTTTGGCAAGCATGATAAGAAATTTATTTTCAACACCTAGCATTGGCGAGGAAGTTTCAATTGTCATCTGCTGCTTACCAAAAATGAGCAGAAGCCTATCTGTTATCACTTGATACATAATTTTGAATGGCCTGATTATGCTTTTAAAGGGTTTTTCAGAGAAATGCAACTTATATTACTCCAAATATCTACCATAGTTGCAACAAATAGACAGAAGAGTTACATGAATATCCTTTGCCTATCAAAGCTAGGAAGGCTAACATATGGGCCTTTTCCCCAAGGGACAATTAGTCTACATTCTTCTTATTGGAATCTCAATTCTGGATTTGTTATGATTTGACAACAGGGAGCCATTTTACATGATATAACTGTGAAATTGGTTTGTTGATATTTATCTAGTCACATGGAATTGTTATCCTGGGTCATGCCAATCAACACTATTTCAGTACAAATTATTCCTAGACAATCAAACAAAAGTGATTTAAGGAATAGATGTCACAATTGTGAGTTGGAGCTCAAAGGCTCGTTTACTTGTACCTTCTTATAGAGCGTTGTATTTTCTTTGGCTTTGCACCTTTAGAGCTTAGATCTTATAGACTAGATTTGCTTTTTGCTTTTGTAGGAGTGGCCTTCACACTTCCACCATGTATCCTCACTTACATACTGAGCAGTCCCATTCACCTAGTTTTGATCATTAGTGGGACATTAATAAATTGCTCTTATTCTGCTGGAATTCATACAAGTCAATAGCCCCTAGCTGTTCCAGGTGGTCCAGATGACCCAGTTGCTTGGCTTTGCTCGGTTCCTGTCCTAGAAGTACCCAGTAGCAATGGAGGCAGGCCATGAGTAGCAAGCAGTATAGAACATGTTTCTATACTTAAATATCAATGGTGGGTGGTGTGTTCTAGAAGATCTGATCCTTCCCCTTGTCTCTATAATCTCATGGGCGGCCTTACCATCAAAGATGAGGAAAGAATTTCATTTGTTCTGCCTAGGGATGCCTCCATTACCTTTATGCCCTATGCAAGTTTGTATTCCACGTCCACAAACACATGTTCAAGAAGTCTTCTGGCTATCCCTATGAGCATGTCCTTCAGATGCTACTACATACCCAATGCTGAGATCTCCTGGAAGAACCAGTGAGTCTTGTTTGAGAACCAACCCCACCCACCCCCGCCCGCCCTCCCCCCACCCCCCATATCTTTTGTCTATTGTTCAAGGTGTTTTCAATCTTCGGGAGTGCTGTGCCTTGAATTCCTCCAATTTCTGGTTCAGCTCGTCCTTTCTCAGATGCTTCCATTGTTCTTGACATCTGAACCATCTCATTTGGCTCCCTATGACTTCTCCCTCTTCTTTGCTTCATTGCAACCCAAAGATATGCCCTTTGCTTTCCACAGGTTGTCAGTTATGCCTAACAGAATCCTCGTCAATGTAGATTGCCTCTGACATTAGTAGGGAATTATTATTCCTCCTTGTTTTCCCTTGCATGATTTTTCATTGCTATTTTTGTCGTATCTCTGTTTGTCCCAGCACATGAGTGTGTCAATAGGCTGACTCTTCCCCTCCGTCATAGTGGGGAAGGCTCCTCAGGGTCATCATCAACCTTTCACTTGTCTGCACCATCCCATTCCAATTAATGCATAGTTGGCGATCTTATAAGGTTTTTCTAATTCTTTTATTAGTCGTTATGCTCCTTTCATTGACTTGATTTTCCAGAGCATTAGTGCCCCTCGTGTAGTTTTATTTTAGCACAACTTTCATGCTAGTAAAATAAAATTTTGTGCTAATGTATATTATAAATTATATGCTTCTAACATTTAGCATATATCGCTTCCTAGAATAAATTTATATCTTATAGTACTGCGTGATATTATCATACGATATTTATTCTATTAAAGGCTAATAACTGCAGCTATATGTTTTTCATAAATTAAAGGTAACTTGTTTTATTTTATATTTCTTTCTTGCTTAATGCATTCTAGCAAGTCTTTGTTAGTCATTATTTTTATTGGAAAAAAGAATCTTGATTGTAACTTGTTAGCATTGAAACGGTGATTTGAAAGCTCCTTATAGATGTAGTGTCTAGCAACTGTAAAATGGACAAGATAGTGCATATGACTGGCTCAGTTGATACTAGGGACCAGAGTTTTTTGTCTTTCCTAACAAGAAACTTATGCTGTGAGCAGGAAGAGATATAGAGATTTGATTGTCCAATGTCAAATGATGCACTCTAGCATTGGTACTGGTTCACTTGCTTACACTGTTGGGTCTAAAGTAATGGATGTGCGGATAATGTCTAAAGATAGTGCCAAGAAAGAAGCAAAAGTGGGAGTTGAGCGCATTACCCAAGAGGCAAGGTCTAAGCTTGAATCATCTCGTGGTATGTGGAATAGTGGAAGGATTGAAGCATCAGCTGCTTATGATAATGATAGACAAAGCTCTACGGATTCAACAGACTTTGGAAGTGCCAGGGAAAATCCAAATTATGCATCATTGAATTCTTCATATGGTATGTCTAGTGCAGGTCTAGACAGCGGCATGGGTTCTGAATGTGAAATAGATTATGATGGGACATTTGATGGGCAAACGAGTTTTGATTTTCCCTATCTACCTGTCACAAACCTTTTTGAAGGAAGGGAGACAGTAGAAATTGTGGGATCTGAAGCAATTTCAACAAACCACCAAACAGTGGAAAATACAGATTATAATTCAAAAAGAAATCGCAATAAAGGAAGAGATTCACTTCTGGAAGATGCTATACATATTTTAGAAAATGACAGAACCACTACTTCAAATGTAGAATTGGTAGGGAAGAATCACATTGACTATTTGGAAGAGACAAATGATCGTAAAAAGGAGAAATTTACTTTGGGTAAAGCTTTGGTGCAAGAGCAGGTGTCAGGAATCAATGGGTCGGAGTATCAATCAGAAACTTTTGGAAGGATGAAGATATCAGATGCTCCAGAACTAGGTGACTCACCTTTAATCAATCCAGTGGTAGCACTCGGGGTCAATGTTAATGAAGAGAGAGTAGCAGATTGGCTCTGGACACTTCACAGGATTGGTATGAACATAGTGAGCACATTATCTTTTGAAGCATGATTTTTTATAATTTTTTCAAGGATATGGAAAGTGATGGGTCTTAATTCTGAGAACAGATTCTAAGAGAAATGTCTTTTCAATGAAGTTTTCATCTCCCTTTGTTGTATTTATTTTGCTGCTTTTTGTTTCTTCTAGTTGTGGATGTTGTCAGAACAGACAGACATCTTGAATTCTATGGAGATGCAAAAAACATGGCTCGAATGTCAGATATCCTTGCTGTATATGCCTGGGTGGATCCCACGACTGGTTATTGCCAAGGTAGAATGACAGTTTACCTTTATACTTCGCTTGTAATACATTGCATTCTTATAATGCTTAGAATTCTTATATTACTATAATCTACCAGGCACAAGAAAAATATGGGAGACATGAGAGCTGAATTTTTGTAACAATGCACCAAAAATAGCTTAAGTATGAAAAAGCAGTAACTGTATCAAAGTAAAAAGTATTCTTGTGTTCATGACAATAAATGACAAAGAAAAAGGGCCAACAAGATTTGAGACTGCGACCAGTCTGAAATAGGCTATGGGAGTTTCTAGAACACTTCTTGATGCTAGAAAACTGACAAAAAAGGAAAGATATAACTAAATAACCAAAGTGAGAGAAGTGGCACTCGGTATGGCAGAGGAAAACCCTAAGAGGTGTGAGTCCTGAGCTTAACATCAGTGTTATAACTGGAAGTAAAGCTTCAATTATCTTGATGAGACAAATTTATGGTAGTTTTTGGTGTGTTGATCAAGTTTGATTGAAAGGTACATGTACGGATATGGGAAGGTTTGGGATGCATGTATATATGTCTTTTTCTCAAAATAACCTGCTAACTAAGCTAGAAATACGAAGTATTAGAACTAGCCAAATGGAATCAGACAAGGTGTTTAACTCATGTTATAGTTCTGCCCATGGGGCTTTGGATTGACGGTGAATGGGTGTACTGCTAAGGCACTCCTTGCGATAGGTCACCGGTTCAAATCCCCCGTGGGTGCTTAGGTAGTATTATATAGAAAAAAAAAACCTCGTCTTATAGTTCTAAATCATAGCATAAAGACCCCTACTTGATGTTGGACAATTCCAGATTTATTTATGAATTGATTGCTTTTAGAGATACTTACTAAGCTGTCTAACATGCTATTTTTGTCTTTTGGAGGTATGAGTGATTTGTTATCTCCATTCATTGTTCTTTTTGAGGATGATGCGGATGCATTCTGGTGCTTTGAGAGTCTTCTCCGAAGAATGGTATTGCTTCTTGACATGAAGATATTAAGATGGGCATTTGGTGCATAGTGTCGTTTTCTTTCTGCTGTGGTTTTAACTATCATTTGTAAACATATTTCTTTCATCTTTCATGAAGATCAGCTTTTTTAATAAGTTTTTGTATTAACTGGGAATATTCACGGTGTTTGTGCAGCGACCAAATTTCCAGATGGAAGGTCCTGTTGGTGTGATGAAACAATTAGAAGCCCTGGGAAGAATATTGCAGCTGACAGACATCCAATTATTCAAGCACTTGGCTCAGATTGGCGCAGAGAGTCTTCTCTTTGCATTTCGAATGTTGCTTGTCCTCTTTCGCCGGGAGTTGTCATTCGATGATGCACTTTGTATGTGGGAGGCAAGTCTCTTGTCTATAAAGGACCAATACATTAGTGTTTTAGTTTTAAATAATATTCAAGAGAACCAATTGTATACTTCGAAGTTTGATTTGATCAGGGTAAAAATAAAGCTGCCCCCTTTTCTCAGGTGCTTTGGAGTGTGTAAGCCTTGTATATGTGAAGTAGGGTAGTTCAGCATTGATAAAATTCAGAAAAAGTGCAGAGTAGAACCTTTGAAATTTGCATGTGAATAATATTAGAAAAAGGGCAAAGAATTGTTTCAAATGACACAAGGTTTCATACTAACAGATTAAAGTCATTATGATTTAATGTCAATGTGAAAGACTAATTTGAGACACTGGAATTAAAGTTATTTTTGGTATCCCTTATGTTTGTGGTTGATCTTTTAATCATAATGTCTTCAGATTATAAAATTTTAGATTTCAATCTTAAATTTCTTAGTTCAGATACTGTAAAACGTCCCCAGAACTGCAAGAATTTGCAATTTAATGAGCCTTGATTTGTGGGTTGTGATGGAGTTAGTCTTTGGACAAGAAGTTCGATATTAGAAAACTCAGATCAACAAAAATCTTTGCAAGTTTGGATAGTGAGTTTGACTTGGACTCTGAAAGATTCAGATAATACGAAAATTAAAAAAATAGTATCAGTTTTTTTCTGGAAATTTTTGGGAAAAAGTCAACTGACCCACAAGTACTCGTGTGTTAAGCTTGCTGTTGGTGAGTTAGAATTGACAGTGAGTGTGACTTTCCAGTCAGTCAATACACGTTTTTCTTTTGCTGAGCAGGTTATGCCTCATGAGTCCGGCGAGTTTTGAACACTTGTTATTCATATAATCAATCACATAATAGTTCATTCAAACAGGATAAAATACAAGGTGGCCATGGATCCTGAATATGGAACCTGAATATGAGTAGCTACTGATATCAGTTCTCAGTGGTGACATTAGACCTTCATTCCCATGATGTGTCCAAATGTCTAAGTACCAATATTTTGTATTGTCATTGTTAGTTGTCTAATTGATTGTCTGTTTACTTTACATACCTATAAACTCCCAGATAAGCATATAATATAATAATTATGTCTGACAAGAGGAGTAATATTGGTTGACCTTTGATACTTGTAAAAAACTGAAAGAATGCTCTCAGCCCTCTTGGGCTGCCCAGCATCCTTTGTACTCTATCGATATTAAAAATACATCTTACTCATATTTCTGTGTCATGATGTCGAATCAAATTGGGATGCCAATCCAGCAGCAAATATATGGGGCTGTTACAAGTTTTAACTAAGCAGACTTGAATAAGACACATATTCTAAGTTCTTATGTCTGTGGCTGGGTAACAGAAGCATAGTGTAATATAAGAAAGTGATCCAAAGAGGAACGCTGCATAAAGTAGAGGAAATGGAGGAGGCTGTGCTTAGTATCATAATTGGCATATTTTGATTTGTTTGTCGTCGATTTGAAGGTGATAAATGCTTGGTGAATGATAATCACCTACACACTGAAAGAGATCTTGTTGAGAGCAATGACCTAGTCGAACAATATTTATGCAGTGAAAGTCATTGTTAGTTGTGCAAGAAACCAAGACTTCTATAACATAAAGTTAATATATTTGTGCAATAGTAGCTTTGAAACTCGCCCATGATGAACTTGATATCAATAATAAATTCCAGATGCTATTGTAAGTGCAGGATGTTGAACTGAAACCAATGTTGTTAAAAGCGGGAGCGGGATTTAATCGGTGCGGGGAAAAAAACGAAAAAATCGGGAAAAAAGCGGGAAAAAAGCGTTTGGAACAAAAATATTCATTTTTTTTTCATTTTTTTCAATATCTAAACCATCTAGAACATAAAATAAATACATTGACACATAAATATGATAAAAAAACTAATATATAAGATGTTTAATATCATTTCTAGCGCTAAAATCACACATAACATTGAATCATGAACTGAATAGTAAGTCCTGACTCTTGAGTCCCAACTCAGCCTCAAAATATCAACAAAAAATATGATAATGTATCAGTATCTCATCATGTCATAATGTCATATACAATAAAATGAAAGTCTAGACTCTAATCCTATTGATTTCTTCTGCCCCTCTTGCGAGAAAATGCAATAGCTTTCCCTTTCCCTTTCCCTCTCGATGTAGATGTTGGTGTCTGTGCTGGTGGAGAGGGCAGTGGAGTCTGATGTGCTCTACTAGCTGAAGAACTAGAAATAGGAGGTATAGGAGGTAGACCACGTCCTCTACT
>APFE030539828.1:0-16431 GCA_000404065.3 Pinus taeda | reverse complement strand
CCAAAGCGACCATGGGCCCGGTGGCCCGGATCTTCCTACTGAATACAAATACTCCTGACAGAGCGGATGGATCTCTGAAAAATGATCCCTATAAGCCAGATCCGAAGAGACCAAGGCGTAGATAGGATCCAAAGCTAAATGGTGCATTTGGGTTCACAGAGGAATTGCCCGATCCAACAGAGCGAGGTCTTAAAAATATCGATCCACTTTGCATGGATGAAGATCCGATACAAATCTTCATCAAATTGACAGGGGGCAGACATTACTGCATGCGACTCAGCAGGGGGATGAGTACCCATGCTTTAAAAAAGGAAATCCAGGTTCTACTTGGAACCCCAACAAAACACTAAAACCTGATATATATAGGACATAGTCTGCAGGATAACCAAACACTTCAACACTATGGCATCAACAAAGATTCAACAATCACTCTAAATCTACGACTGCGCGGCGGATGCAATGGAGTCAGCTCAAAAAATACAGGTTCCTTTCGGGATGCAGTCAAAGGAAACGAAAAAATGCAAAATAAACCAGCAGCACCACCAGAGCTACCAGGTCCCTACATTGTTGAACAAAAACCGGAATCACCAACGCTTCAAGTATCTTTGCCAGAGGTAACTAATCTACACACAGATCTATCCAAAAATACCGTTATTTGTAGATTTAATGGGTTCTGGCCAAAATCAAATGCTCTGCATCAATGGATCTTTTCAACATGGACATCTAACTGTGAGATTTACCTATGCCCAAAAGGGTTTTTTATAGTTAGATTTAACACAGAAAAAGAACGAGATAGCATTATCAATCAGGGGCCTTGGTTTTGGGGCAGTGTTGGCCTCTTCACCACCCCCTGGTTTCCTGATTTTGATGCCAATACAATGAAATTCTCAACGATCCCTGTTTGGGTAAGGCTACACAGTCTCCCTCTACATTTTGGCATCACAAAGTTTTAATAGCCATTTGGAATTCCTTGGGGAAATTCCTAAAAATGGATGAAGATAGAGCTATTAGGGAAATATTCACATTTGCCAGAATATGTGTAGAAGTGGACCTAAGTCAGGGGCTACCTGATCACATCACTTTGAACTTCAATAATTCTCTGTGGACACAACCGCTTAACTACGAGAACACAACATTCAGATGTTGCGGTTGCATGCAAACAGGGCATCTTCAATATGCCTGCCCACTAGCTCGAAAGCACCCCAAAAGGAATAAGAAACAACAAAAAAATCCCAAAGGATGGCAACATACCGACCCACTGGAAGAAGAGGACATGAACACAGATCCTACAGAGAACCAGACAGAACCTGACACACAAATGGGAAAAAAATACACACAGGAAGAGAATGCCCCAGTGTCTCATTTGGGGCCACACAGTTCAAAACAGCAACAAGAACTACAATTGGAAGTGAGTGGCATCAAACGAGCTCATGGATTTGAGGGCTCAGAATCTAACAAAGAACTTCCAATGATCACAATGGAAAACCAGCTAGCTATTATTGCATCCACTCCCGACCCCGGAGGTTGGCGACGAATGGAAAAGAAGAAGGGCAGAAAAATATAGGCTAGCTGGAACTTTTTCTTTTTCTCTTTATTCCTTTTGATTCTTGTCATTATAGGAACAACCATCTGCATATGCTTCAAGCATCTACAAAATGTAATTTTTTTCATATAAATAAAATTACAACTTTTTCTAAGAAGAAAAAAAATCTGATTATTACACACATACAAACCCAATGGAATTGCATTATATAAAAATACCTAATATGAATTTAAAACTAGCATTTGCACCAGATGTTGCAAAGGAAATGCCGTAAGGCATAAATTGAAGAACGCAAGTACAACAAAAAAATACTTTCATGAAGAATAAAAATACTTATAATGAATTTATTATTAGATATTCATATATATTGCACTATATATTAGCCCCACTAATTTTTTCCCTTTATTAATGTAACCTTTCACCACTATGGTCACTATAATATCAAATACAATATGTGTCTTAACCAAAAACCACTATGAAAGTCAAAATACTTATATGTCCCATATCCCATATAAACCATAATATACTTTGATCACTCTTGGAGAATTGCAAACCCTTCCAAAATGCAACTTCTAACCACTATTACCATTAAGAAAAAATGGCATTTATTACCTTATAATCCTTAAGGGAATAACTCTATTATTAAGTAAACCATAGTGCAATATGATTTTTAACACAATGAATTCTAAAAATTATGACCCCTAGTACACTCTCATCATAAACACATTGTAACTCCTAAAATGTTACAAGACATAAACTTTAATACCTAACACATTAACTATAACATTAAAACTATAACCTATACGTAATTAAATTGTCTTAACATAGTGAAGGTAGAGAAGGATCAAGTGCGGCTCTTCAAATTCAATCCCACTAGAAGCGGATATAAAAAATGTTGATTATTATGTAGATGATATTTTCACTATTGACATTGACCCCAAAACCATTTTATGGGAGAAACCTATGGTAATGATGTTGATGGGTACTCATTATTCTCCCATTAAATGGTATTCTCCCATTAAATGGTATAATGGTGGCCTACATTTTGTAAATAATTTAAGGTCTTAATGTTTGTATGCTTCTAGCTCTTTTGAGGCCATGTTGGATTGAAAGTCTGAGTTCAGGATTTGGGTAATTGCTAAAGATGGTGTCAACTGGACTTGCTGAATGAGAGAGGTGAACAAGAGCATGGACGCCATTGACAGAGTTTGCTTACCCACATCCTTGAGAATGTTGTTTTTGTGCTGTGCATATATCAACTGAGAAATACCCGGGTTTTTGAAGGTGATCTAAAAGGGGTTGAAGTTCTGGGTTATTGAATCGGGTGTACATTGACTTACAGAGTATGAGTGTTTTATGCGATTGAAGGTGGGCTTGTAATTGAAAATGGAGAGGAAAGAGAATGACTTAAAAGAGCTAACGTAGCAGGAACTCAGTGGCATTTTAACTGGGGTGGAGAAAGACTCAGAACGCTCTTGATGGTTGCTTGCTGAGGCTTGAGCTTGAGTTGCCATGAGATACTAGAGATGGGTCTAATCACAAAACCGCTTAGATAGCCTAAGATTCCAATCTTTGCACATTTAAACCTACTCTCAACCATAAAAAAACCACTAGTCTAGCCTAAATTACAACACAAAACAGCACCGACCTATCTACCGTTAGGCAACTAATTGGCAAATTGCGTGTACGAGAGCATTGACATGCTTTGACATGTGCCTTATGTGAACACATTTAGTGCTCAAACAGCAGAACCAGCCCAATGTTACAGAAGTATCGATTCGAAATAGAACATGCAGAAACCCATTACACAACATTAATGACAAGTATGGCAGTCACAGAACAAACCCTATGATACAGAGACCTGACATAAAAACCCAACCCCCTTATGCAGGGGACCATTACAGAATAGTTGAACCAAACAAAAGTGTCTATGTGACATCAGAAACAAAAACTATTTCGTGAAACATGTCATTTTTAAAAAAACTTATGGAAGAAACCATAACGATGAGATAGTAAAACCGGTGGTGGATCTCCAGGACCTGGATGGCCCTAACAGAATAAGGATAGTTGAAGAAATCCACCATGCTTGCGAGGAAGATGGCTTTTTCCAGGTACATCATACTTCGATCCCCCTTCTCTTGCCAATGCTTTTCTTTTAATATCTCTAGGTTATCCTCCACGCACACCAAAAAGGACCTATGCTACAAATTAAGCTTGCCATGGATATTCTAGAATATTTCTTATCATTTTTCTATTCCTGAAGTTTTTGAGGCTATTACTTTCAGAGTTGCAGGATTATTTAAAGTCTATTTTTAATGTGAGTCTGATGTGTTAATAAAATCTAGTGACTGGTTCAAGTTTCATATCTGAGGGTATGTACTATTCTTTTTTATGGCCACATATCTTCTGGTTGATCTAAGTGAGTGCAGATAGTGAACCATGGCGTGCCAGAAGGAACCATGAAAAGCATGATGGAAATTGCCAAAGAATTCTTCGAAATGCTCGTGGAAGACCGAGCATGCCAAATTCAATAGAGGGTAAATAAAAGAAGTCCAAACTCTGGAGGAACGATATTGCAACAACAAGAAGTACTTATCTTACATATGCTTTTATACAAAGAGATCGTAGGAAACTACGCTATGAAGGTGAGAGCTCTGATTTTAAGGCTGCTGGCTGCTGTTTCTGAAGCTCTAGGGCTCAATTCTAGTTACTTGGACAGAATCTTCGGAAAACACACCCAACTCATTGATATAATGTACTATCCTCCATGCTCGAAACCGGATATTACTCTTGGCACACCACGCCATTCAGATGTGCGTGGCATCATTGTTTTAATGCAAGGAGAGGTCGAGGTCAGCGGTCTACAAGTAATCAGAAATGGAAAGTGGGTTGCTATAGAACCCATACCGAACGCTTTCGTTGTTAATATGGGAGATCAACTGTAGGTATTTAACAAGAGCAAGAGCAGATCCAATGCTTTATTTCCTCCTGAAAATTTGACAATGTTATTGTTAATGCTAATGCTAATGCTAATAATTTATCAGGTTGTGAGCAACGGGAATTTGACAATGTTATTATTAATGTTAATAATTTGTGAGGTTGTGAGCAATGGTAGATTGAGAAGTGTGGAACATCGAGCAGTAACGAATGCATTTGCTGCACGTATATCAATTCCTTCGTTTTATGGCCCCTCGGAGGATGCCTTCATTGCCCCTACAACGTCCTTGGTTGATGAACAACATCCAGTTCGGTACAAAGGATATAAGTTTGGAGAATTCATGAGAATTTTCTGGAGCCACGAATTAAAGAATAAGACAGTGTTGGACCATTTCAAAATCGAATATACAGAGAACAACGGTGAATGAAATTTTTTGTTGAATTTTATTTAAGGGAGCCATTATCAACATTATCACTATCACTCGACCATCCAATAACCCCGTTGCCCTCTGGATGAATAAAAGATGATTACATAGTTTTAACTATTGAACATAGTTTTATTTTCAATTCCAATCTTCGCACATTTAAACCTACTCTCAACCATCAAAAAACCACTGGTCTAGCCTAAATTACAACACAAAACAGCACCGACCTATCTACCATTAGGCAACTAATTGGCCAATTGTGTGTACGAGAGCATTGACATGCTTTGACATGTGCCTTATGTGAACGTATTTAGTGCTCAAATAGCAGAACGAGCGCAATGTTACAAAAGTATCGATTCAAAATGGAACATGCAGAAACCCATTATACAACATTAATGACAAGTATGGAAGTCGCAGAACAAACACTATGATACACAGACCTGACATAAAAACCCAACCCCCTTATGCAGGGGACCATTACAGAATAGGTTAACCAAAAAAAAGTGTCTATGTGACATCAGAAACCAAAACTATTTCGTGAAACATGTCATTTTTAAAAACACTTACGGAAGAAACCATAACGATGAGATAGTAAAACCGTATAGTGCATATTCAGATTGCAATTAAAGAGATCAACAGAGAGCTCATCGAGAGCAACAAAGATCCAGATCAAAAAGCTGACTAGTTTACAGAACATCAAATACCAAGCCCAGGGACAGTTACCAGCATATAGATCTACCAACAATAGGATTATTACATTGTCTTTGAAGAAATACAAAGAAGCAAATAAACAAAAATAAAATCCACCGAAACCCCTCAAAAACCCTAACAAAACCACTGATATAGCCTAAAATTCCGAACTTTGTACATTATGGGGATGGCCCAGACCTTGTAAGGATTCTCATTTTCCACTCTGACTTGTCTTCCAAAGCCTGCAACTCTTGTGAAATCTTCACTGCTTGCGCTAACTTGTGCACTGCTACAGCCATGCATAGCACATTCAGAAAATAAAAAATGATGCCAATTGGCTCTTGCCGTGAATTTGAACAACATAACCAAAATTTATAATTCTTGTTTTAAATTCTTTTGCTATTTATTAAACGTAATTCATCCTCTCTTTCGATTCTGAAAATTAAAAGAAAGAGAGTAAAAAATAGTAGTAAAACTGTATAGTGTATATTGAAAAACTTTAACATGGGGATGCCTTTTCAATTCATTTGCAGAGATCTACACGCACGCACTTAAATGTTCACTCTTCTTTTGCCCATCATCCAATATCCTATTTCTGGTGTGTGAATCGAAGCTTAGTTTTGCACAGCAATAGGTAGGTGCCACTGCCAATTTTACAGCACTCGAGAAAGAAATATGCTGTCTACAATGGAAGATGTCCTAACCCAGGATGTGAATGCTGTCGAAAAGCTGTTGTCCAATGGAATAAATCATCTTCAAGTTCAAGATAAATATATCCTGCCTCCCAGTGAACGCCCCCACCTGTCTGAGGTGTCTTACTCTAAGAGCATTCCGGTGGTGGATCTCCAGGACCTGGATGGCCCTAACAGAACAAGGGTAGTTGAATAAATCCGCCATGCATACGAGGAAGATGGATTTTTCCACGTCCATCATACTTCGATCCCCCTTCTCTTGCCAGCGCTTTTCTTTTAATATCTCTGGATTATCCTCTACGCACACCAAAAAGGGCCCATGTTACAAATTAAGCTTGCCATAGATATTCTAGAATAGTTCTTATCAGTTGCTATTTATTAAATGTAATTCATCCTCTCTTTCGATTCTGAAAATTAAAATAAAGAGAGTAAAAAATAGTAGTAAAACTGTATAGTGTATATTGAAAACTTTAACATGGGGATGTCTTTTCAATTCATTTGCAGAGATCTACACGCACACACTTAAATGTTCACTCTTCTTTTGCCCATCATTTGATATCCTATTTCTGGTGTGCGAATCGAAGCTTAGTTTTGCACAGCAATAGGTAGGTGCCACTGCCAATTTTACAGCACTCGAGAAAGAAATATGTCGTCTACAATGGAAGATGTCCTGACCTAGGATGTGAATGCTGTCGAAAAGCTACTGTCCAATGGAATAAATCATCTTCAAGTTCAAGACAGATATATCCTGCCTCCCAGTGAAAGCCCCCACCTGTCTGAGGTGTCTTACTCTGAGAGCATTTCGGTGGTGGATCTCCAGGACCTGGATGGCCATAACAGAACAAGGGTAGTTGAAGAAATCCGCCATGCGTGCGAGGAAGATGGATTTTTCCAGGTACATCATACTTCGATCCCCCTTCTCTTGCCAACGCTTTTCTTTTAATATCTTTGGATTATCCTCTACGCACACCAAAAAGGCCCTGTTACAAATTAATCTTGCCATGGATATTCTAGAATATTTCTTACCAGTTTTCTATTCTTGAAGTTTTTGAGGCTATTACTTTCAGAGTTGTAGGATTATTTAATCTATATTTTTAATGTCAGTCTGATGTGTTAATACGATCTAGTGACTGGTTCAAGTTTCATATCTGAGGGTATGAACTATTCTTTTTTATGGCCACATATCTTCTGGTTGATCTAAGTGAGTGTAGATAGTGAAACATGGCGTACCAGAAGGAACCATGAAAAGCATGATGGAAATTGCCAAAGAATTCTTCGAAATGCCCGTGGAAGACCAAGCATGCCAGATTCAATAGAGGGTAAATAAAAGAAGTCCAATCTCTGGAGGAACGATATTGCAATAACAAGAAGTACTTATCTTGCATATGATTTTATATAGAGAGATCGCAGGCAACTACGCTATGAAGGTGAGAGCTCTGATTTTAAGGCTGTTGGCTACCATTTTTGAAGCTCTAGGGCTCGATTCGAGTTACTTGGACAGAATCTTCGGAAAACACACCCAATCCATGGATATAATGTACTATCCTCCATGTTTGAAACCAGATATTACTCTTGGCACACCACGCCATTCAGATGCGCGTGGCATCACTGTTTTAATGCAAGGCGAGGTCAGTGGTCTGCAAGTACTCAGAAATGGAAAGTGAGTTGCTGTAGAACCCATACCCAACGCTTTCGTTGTTAATATGGGAGATCAACTGTAGGTATTTAACAAGAGCAAGAGCAGATCCAATACTTTATTTCCTCCTAAAAATTTGACAATGTTATTGTTAATGCTAATACTAATGCTAATAATTTATCAGGTTGTGAGCAATGGGAATTTGACAATGTTATTATTAATGCTAATAATTTGTCAGGTTGTGAGCAATGGTAGATTCAGAAGTGTGGAACATCGAGCAGTAACGAATGCATCTGCTGCACGTATATCAATTCCTACGTTTTATGGCCCCTCGGAGGATGCCTTCATTGCCCGTGCAGCGTCCTTGGTTGATGAACAGCATCCGGCTCGGTACAAAGGATATAAGTTTGGAGAATTCATGAGAATTTTCTGGAGCG
This sequence comes from Pinus taeda, assembly GCA_000404065.3. NCBI lineage: Eukaryota > Viridiplantae > Streptophyta > Pinopsida > Pinales > Pinaceae > Pinus > Pinus taeda. The sequence continues at coordinate 8,071 of APFE030539828.1, read as the reverse complement.
AGTAATTAAAGAATAAGACAATGTTGGACCATTTCAAAATCGAATATACAGAGAACAATGGTGAATGAAACTTGTTGTTGAATTTGATTTAAGGGAGCCATTATCAACATTATCACTATCACTGGACCATCCAATAACCCCGTTGCCCTCTGGATGAATAAAAGATGATTACATAGTTTTAACTATTGAACATATTTTATTTTCAATTCCAATCTTTGCACATTTAAACCTACTCTCAACCATCAAAAAACCACTGGTCTAGCCTAAATTAGAACACAAAACAACACTGACCTATCTACCGCTAGGCAACTAATTGGCCAATTGTGTATACGAGAGCATTGACATGCTTTGACATGTGCCTTATGTGAAGGCATTTAGTGCTCAAACAGTAGAACCAACCCAATGTTACAAAAGTATCAATTCGAAACAGAACATGCAGAAACCCATTACACAACATCAATGACAAGTATGGCAGTCGTAGAACAAACCCTACGATACAGAGACCTGACATAAAAACCCAACCCCCTTATGCAGGGGACCATTACAGAATAGTTGAACCAAAAAAAAGTGTCTATGTGACATCAGAAACCAAAACTATTTCGTGAAACGTGTCATTTTTAAAAACACTTGCGGAAGAAACCATAACGATGAGATAGTAAAACCGTATAGTGCATATTCAGATTGCAATTACAGAGATCAACAGAGAGCTCATCGAGAGCAACAAAGATCCAGATCAAAAAGTAGACAAGTTTACAGAATACATCAAATACCAAGCCCAGGGACAGTTACCAGCATATAGCTCTACCATCAACAAGATTATTACATGGTCTTTGAAGAAATCCAAAGAAGCAAATAAATAAAAATAAAATCCACCGAAACCCCTCAAAAACCCTAACAAAACCACTAATATAGCCTAAAATTCCGAACTTTGTACATTATGGGGATGGCCCAGACCTTGTAAGGATTCTCATTTTCCACTCTGACTTGTCTTCCAAAGCCTGCAACTCTTGTGAAATCTTCACTGCTTGGGCTAACTTGTGCACCGCTACAGCCATGCGTAGCACATTCAGAAAATTGACAACGATGCCAATTGGCTCTTGCCGTGAATTTGAATGACATAATTAGAATTTATAATTCTTCTTTTAAATTCTTTTGCTATTTATTAAATGCAATTCATCCTCTCTTTTGATTCTAAAATTAAAAGAAAGAGAGTAAAAAATAGTAGTAAAACTGTATAGTGTATATTGAAAACTTTAACATGGGGATGTCTTTTCAATTCATTTGCAGAGATCACCACGCACGCACTTAAATGTTCACTCTTCTTTTGCCCATCATCTGATATCCTATTTCTGGTGTGCGAATCGAAGCTTAGTTTTTCACAGCAATAGGTAGGTGCCACTGCCAATTTCACAGCACTCGAGAAAGAAATATGCCGTCTACAATGGGAGATGTCCTGACCCAGGATGTGAATGCTGTCCAAAAGCTGTTGTCCAATGGAATAAATCATCTTCAAGTTCAAGATAAATATATCCTGCCTCCTAGTGAATGCCCCCGCCTGTCTGAGGTGTCTTACTCTGAGAGCATTCCAGTGGTGGATCTCCAGGAGGTGGATGGCCCCAACAGAACAAGGGTAGTTGAAGAAATCTGCCATGCGTGCGTGGAAGATGGATTTTTCCAGGTACATCATACTTTAGTCCCCCTTCTCTTGCTAGTGCTTTTATTTTAATATCTCTGGATTATCCTCTATGCACACAAAAAAGGCCCTATGTTACAAATTAAACTTGCCATGGATATTCTAGAATATTTCTTATCAGTTTTCTATTCCTGAAGTTTTTGAGGCTATTACTTTCAAAATTGTAGGATTATTTAATCTATATTTTTAATGTCAGTCTGATGTGTTAATAAGATCTAGTGACTGGTTCAAGTTTCATATATGAGGGTATGTACTATTCTTTTTTATGGCCACATATCCTCTGGTTGATCTAAGTGAGTGCAAATAGTGAAACATGGCGTACCTGAAGGAACCATGAAAAGCATGATGGAAATTGCCAAAGAATTCTTCGAAATGCCTGTGGAAGACCGAGCATGCCAGATTCAATAGAGGGTAACTAAAAGAAGTCCAAACTCTAGAGGAACGATATTGCAACAACAAGTACTTATCTTGGATATGCTTTTATACAGAGAGATCACAGGCAACTACGCTATGAAGGTGATAGCGCTGATTTTAAGGCTGCTGGCTGCCGTTTTTGAAGCTCTAGGGCTCAATTCCAGTTACTTGGATAGAATCTTTGGAAAACACACCCAACTCATGGATATAATGTACTATCCTCCATGCCTGAAACCAGATATTACTATTGGCACACCATGCCATTCAGATGCACGTTGCATCACTGTTTTAATGCAAGGCGAGGTCAGTGGTCTGCAAATACTATTAATGCGAGGCGAGGTGAGTGGTCTGCAAGTACTCAGAAATGGAAAGTGGGTTGCTGTAGAACCCATACCCAATGCTTTCGTTGTTAATATGGGAGATCAATTGTAGGTATTTAACAAGAGCAAGAGGAGATCCAATACTTTATTTCCTCCTGAAATTTGACAATGTTATTGTTAATGCTAATGCTAATAATTTATCAAGTTGTGAGCAATGGGAATTTGACAATGTTATTATTAATGCTAATAATTTGTCAGGTTGTGAGCAATGGTAGATTTAGAAGTGTGGAACATCGAGCAATAACGAATGCATCTGCTACACTTATATCAATTCCTACGTTTTATGGCCCCTCGGAGGATGCCTTCATTGCCCCTGCAGCATCCCTGGTTGATGAATAGCATCCAGCTTGGTACAAAGGATATAAGTTTGGAGAATTCATGAGAATTTTCTGGAGCCAGGAATTAAAGAATAAGACAATGTTGGACCATTTCAAAATCGAATATGCAGAGAACAACGGTGAATGAAATTTGTTGTTGAATTTGATTTAAGGGAGCATTATCAACATTATCACTATCACTGGACCATCCAATAACCCCGTTGCCCTCTGGATGAATAAAAGATGATTACATAGTTTTAACTATTGAACATAATTTTATTTTCAATTCCAATCTTTGCACATTTAAACTTACTCTCAACTATCAAAAAACCACTGGTCTAGCCTAAATTAGAACACAAACAGCACCGACCTATCTACCATTAGGTAACTAATTGGCCAATTGCTTGTACGAGAGCATTGACATGTGCCGAGTCAGTTTACGATTAAGTAGGAGGAGTCGGTGGTGATCTAACGCCCAATATTGTTTTAATCGTCTAACATTTCATCGAACGTTGCAAAACTGTACACGGTGGTAGTTAGGTGAGTTGGTTTCAAAGGGAAACGACGTAACTAGCATAGATCCATAAAATTTTGTCATATAAATATAAGATTGACCCATATCTATTTCTCAAAACAATTTAAAAACAAAAGAAATTAATTATGGTTTTTATTCAAAATATGTTTGTAAAGTAAATATAAAGACAATATTCTATATTTAAGTTTGTCATATGAATATGAGATTGACCCATGCCTATTTCTCTAAATAATCTAAAAACAAGAGAAATTAATTATGTTTTTAATTCAAAATATGTAAAATAAATGTAAAGACGAGAAATTAATTAGGATTTTTATTCAAAATATCTTAAGTAATAATTAAAATATATAGTTATAACATTTAAATTTTCTAATAGATAGATAGAATAAATACCAAATTTGATTAGAGAAATAGAAGTAATGCACTGTTGGCTGCCATGGCTTAAGTCCAAACTTTTCACCAAATAAATAAAATCATACCAGTTTGAGTTAAAAAATATTAAATTTAATAAATTAAATATAACTATAATTATATATTTTCAATAAAAGTACACCATCATACATGATCTTTTTAGAAATTGTGAAAATCTTTCTCTCAATTATGAATAGATAGCTATTCCCATATGTACTGCAAACCCTACAATTCTCTATTCTGTCTCTCAATTGTGAATAGATAACTATTCCAATATGTACTACAAATCCTACAATTCTCGGTTGTTTGACGATCAAACCTACCACTCTACGGTTAACACCTTACTGTTTTCAATATTAAATCCAATAAATTAACCATAACTATAGTTATATATTTTCAATAAAAATACACAATCATACACATGATCTCTCTCTATAAATTGTGAATAGATAACTATTCCAGTATGTAGTACGAACCCTACAATTCTCCGTTGTTTGACAACCAAACCTACCAATAAGGAAAATGTATAAGCAAAATGGATTATGCAGAGAATATGAGAAAAAACGAGAAATTCTTGAACCCACAAATTTTGAACTTACGGATCGCCATAGTTTCGAATGCTGCCTAGGGTTCTATTGCCGGGAGTAGAAAGTCACAGAGAAATTGCACAGATTCAAACTTGCATGTTCAGAATATGCAATCCACTGGGAGCTTTCGTAACGGTCCATCCAGGAGTTTGCAGGCACGCTGGACCACGGCACAGAAATCAAAATTAAAGAGACGGATCTCTAATGGAAACATAGGTAAAATAAAAATACAAAGTATTGAAAGAATGGGAGCCATCCATACCTGTGACGCCTTCAACATGACATTCTAAGATTAAAAAACAGAGGGCTGTGAATAGTAAAAACGAAGGTTCCACCAGTGCAAAACTCCGTTGAAAACACTATATATTTTGTGTTTTTTTCTCAGAAGAAATAATCTGATTCTCTGCAATCAGCTCCCGCTGCTTCAAGTTCCCATTCTTTCAGCGGTAATACTTGAGTATTCCAATGATCTTTCTGATCCCAATTACCCCTAAGATCACAATGTGCTCTCAATTGGTAAAAATAAAAATTACAACCAGCAAAACAAATCCATGGAGATTCAGAGAAGGCAAAGAATAACATGATCCAACAAAAGGGAATATCAGTTTCTGAATTCAGAATGAGCATACCTTGTTGAACAGAACAGAAGCTCCAAAGCCACAAAATAGGACATACTGCCATTGCGCTGGACTGAAGGGAGGACATACTGCTGTTCTGACCGCATGCTTGTTTGACAACCAAACCTACCAATAAGGAAAATGTATAAGAAAAATGAATTATGCAGAGAATATGAGAAAAAACGAGAAATTCTTTAACCCGCAAATTTTGAACTTACGGATCACCGCAGTTTCGAACGCTGCCTAGGGTTCTATTGCCGGGAGTCGGAAGTCACAGAGAAATTGCACGGATTCAAACTTGCATGTTCAGAATATGCAATCCACTGGGAGCTTGCGTAACGGTCCGTCCAGGAGTTTGCAGGCACGCTGGACCACGACACAGAAATCAAAATTAAAGAGAGGGATCTCTAATGGAAACATAGGTAAAATAAAAATACAAAGTACTGAAAGAATGGGAGCCATCCATACCTGTGACGCCTTCAACATGACATTCTAAGATTAAAAAACAGAGGGTTGTGAATAGTAAAAACGAAGGTTCCACCAGTGCAAAACTCCGTTGAATATATTTTGTGTTTTTTTCTCAGAAGAAATAATTTGATTCTCTGCAATAAGCTCCCGCTGCTTCAAGTTCCCATTCTTTCAGCGGTAATACTTGAGTATTCCAATGATCTTTCTGATCCCAATTACCCCTAAGATCACAATGTTCTCTCAATTGGTAAAAATAAAAATTACAACCAGCAAAACAAATCCATGGAGATTCAGAGAAGGCAAAGAATAACATGATCCAACAAAAGGGAATATCAGTTTCTGAATTCAGAATGAGCATACCTTGTTGAACAAAACAGAAGCTCCAAAGCCACAAAAGAGGACATACTGCCACTGCGCTGGACTGAAATAGATAGAATAAAAACCAATCTTGAATCACTGCAATAATTTAACTTTCATCACGCTAATTCTTACAGACCATAGCTCGACGGAAAACCCTCCCAACAATGGATGCCTTTCCAACAAAAACCAATCTTGAATCATTGCAATATTCGAGTGTTTGCTTGGAAGGTTAAACTAGAGCTGATTATTAATGCAATTTGATCGAGGGTGCTTCATACAACCATGGATATCACAGAGCCTTACCAGAGTCATCCATCGCCAATTCTTCAACACCATTAATGGATTGATCTTCTGATACATCATTAACGGACTGGTCTTCTGCCTCATTCTGCTGCTTCGGCACGTTAGGAGGCCGCATTTTAGAATCGCAAAACGGATCCTTAGTGCTTCAGCTCAAAATCCTCAAAATCATAATTTCCATTACGAAGCCTTCCACAATTTTAAAGAATTTTCAACCATAAACCTGCATAAATCAAGATTGCAGCGTTCAGAAGCGAACGAACTTGCAGCTAATTTACCCACAGAAATACTCAAAAAAATAAAACCCTTCAATTCCACAACCCTAAGTCACAGTTTAATGTAAGATAAGGAATCCCTGAGCCTTTAGCCAAAACGGCCATAACGCTCCACCTTCAGATTGCTGCAGTTGCCGAAGATGAGAGAGAAGCAATGGTTCCTTGAGTATGCCGAGCGCTGGGTAGTCTGAAAAGTTAGTAATAAAAACGCGCTGGGTAGTCTAAAAAGTTAGTAATGACAACCAGATATTTGATCCAACGGTGGCAATTATTCGAATCGTCTAACATCAAATCAGACGAAGGATAACGATGACAACAAAGACCACACGGAAAGTTTATCTCAGAGGGAACGCCTTACGGCGTAATTATTATTATGGAATACATAATATGTAATACGAATGCAAAATGTGAATGTCGGAAATGTTTACTTGAAGATGTTCGTTGTTACGTTGAAACGAGTTTTTGCTTAACTACTTTGTGTTATTTTCTTTTGCAATTTTCTAAATAAGTTGCAATGGTTTGATTTGATTTATTGAATTTTAATTTAAGTTTACTTGTATATATATGTTATTTTTTAGTTAAGTAAATATTTTGTTTTTTATTATTAGTTTTCTGTACTTTAGTACATTATCTTTATATTTTAATGTGCAGAACACCTTTCCATTAAAAAATTAACTTTTATAATAAAATTTTAATTATTAAAATAATTTCTTACATTCATAGCATTTTTATGCTTATTATAAAATATTTTTATACCCAATTAACTTACTCCGATTATTTACAATATTTTTTTAAAAAAGCAATTTAATTTTAATTCACACTTTGTAACATTATTTTATTTTCATTTTCATTGAAATCAATATATTAAAAAAACATTTTAAATTATTTTATTAAATTATAATATTATTTTATTTTTTATTTTCATTAAATCAATATATTAAAAAAATATTTTAAATTATTTTGATAATGATGATAATTGTGGTGGTGATTAATGTTTATAAAGATCAATATGATCTATCACGTCTTAAGAAAGTAAGTGATTAATTGAAACTCTTTAATATGTTATTTCTATTTGTTAGGGTCCTATAATTTATAGGATCTCAAGGTAATTGAGTTTTGTATCTAAGGAATCTTATTTTGTAAATATTTGTCAACCTGCCAATTGCCAAATAAATAAAAAAAGAATTAAAAAATGAAAAGGCATAAATAAGAAAAAGATAAAAACAAAAAGTATTGAAAAAAGACGAAAAAATTGAACCCCATCAAAAGAAAGAAAAGTAAAAAATGAATAACACTGAAAGTGTTGCAAGTCTAAATACCACTACTCATAGATGGTTTTGCTTCATTACTGAAAAATAAAAAGTTGTGTGCAATTTGTTCAAAATGCCACAATCCCTAGCTTTTCGTTTAATCATGCAGTGTAATCATGATTAAACTCCTTTAAATCTCTGTGTTGGAGAGGTAAATCCCCTCTACGGATAGAGGCGATCCCTACTAGCCCAGAACGGGTCTAGCAGCAATCAAACAATGCTATCACGCAAGTTCCTAATTGCAAATAAAAGGTAGGTGATGAAGACCTACTTGAGATCCAACGCTTTAGTTTGTAGAAGAGACGTCGCCCACGTTCCTTTGCCTTGGCCGGTTACGATCCTCCACTATCCACGTGAATGGACACCTGCACACAAAGAGAGCAACACAAACACAAGCGTGAAAT
>APFE030539826.1:11527-72725 GCA_000404065.3 Pinus taeda | reverse complement strand
CACCCAACCTTAATGTGAGAACAAAAGTGACTAGGTTTAATGACGCCAGAGCACGTCTCTAGCCTAGACCTCTAGAATGTGAACGTTATGTTCCAATGCGTTTTTAAGTTCATTCAATTTATTTTAAAGTTGATCTTGAGTTACATTTCGATTTTTAGGTCCTACCGTATGTAATTTCTCAAAATCCCTAAATGTACTCTATATGCCAAAACATGTCATTCCATTCGATGAACGCTAATTACAAAAGGGTTTAGAGAGCTTTCATACAAACGAAACAATCAGAAAACACAAAGAATTTCCCTAGTGCAACTAATGGAAATCACTAAAATTTTATTTAAGATTACTAATCCACTAATCAAAATGAAAAGTCCTAACTTTCATTAACCATCACAAAGCAAAAGAGATTTTCTTTTTTGATAATGGCAAAATGCACTAAAGAGTTCTTCGAAAAATAATAACAGACAAATGTGGAAAAAACTGGTTGACCCCAAACAACTGTGATCCATGCCCGGGTAGTGAAAAGAAATCGAAATAATGTCAAGATTGATTCAACAACAATCACTTAAACAACCAAGCAAAATCAAGCAAAGAGGAAGGCTAAATCAAACCAATAGCAAGCAGCAAACGAACCTTCGCAAACGAGTAACCAAGCAAAGCTGATCCAACACACTTGGAACAACAAAACTAGGTCACAATGCAAAAAGCAAGATTCGCTTCAGCAAGACTCACAAAGAAGTGCTTCAATCTTGAAAAAATGAAAATCAAGTCATAAACCAAGTGAAAAAGGTAGGGGATAGCAAGACCAACAGGCTCAGGAGGTAGAATTGAAAAAATTCAATCCTACAGGAGTCAGCGCGGGTGGAACATAGCAACAAGGCACTGATAAGAAACTACGCGTAGCAACAAAGCGATGTCAGCGCGGAAGAACACATCTTAACTGCGATGGTTCGATTTTCAGAACTTTTGCGACTGTTTGGTGTATTAACGCGATGATCAGGAAATCACAGAAAGGGCTGTGCGATGGTAGCGCGACTGTTTTATAATAAACTGCGATGAAGCCAAAAAATGACCACAATCAAGCCAAAAACTCCCAAACCAAGGCAATCACTCTTTAAACAATCAAGGCACTTCCCAGACTGAACCAAGAAACCCTAAAAGTAGAGAATTAATCCCCAAGCTTTGAAAAGAGAGCAAAAATCCAACTCAAGGAAAAAATGAACAAGAAAAGGACAAAAGCTAGCTCCAAGCTGTTCAGTTTGTAAACAAAATCGGAGATTGACTGAAATGGCTTTGGTCTACTTCGCTAATGCAGAGCAATAGCGTTTCGAAGGCTAATTGGCCATGCTTCAGGCTCCGTCTAAAGCTTACAATTCAAACAACAAGGTAAAACTCCCCAGCGGAGTCACCAAATTGTTGTATAGGTAAATCCCCTCTGCGGACAGAGGCGATCCCACTAGCCTAACTGAGGTCTAGCAACAATCGAACAACGCTAACACGCAAGTTCCTAATTGCAAAATAAAGGCCAACATGAGAGCCTACCTCGAATCCAACGCTTATATTCATAGAAGGGTTGTCACTTCCGTTCTTTTGCTTCAGCTGGTCGCAATTCTCACGATCTCCGTGAACAGACACCTGCACAAGAAAAGGGAAAAACAAATACAAGCATAAAATCCGGGAAATGTAACTATGTACCAGTCATAAAAAGATACAACTCAAACATAATAATCAAAGACACATGAGTGGAACCATAATGATAGTCGTCTATTATTATTGATAAAACAAAAGAGAATACAACTAAGTTCTGACGTCAAATCCTCCTTTGGTTGGGTCCAGCCAGCAAGTCCTTCAAGCATTCACCCTTGAAGATGGATATCCCAAAACAACTCTCTCTCTCACACAAGTTTACACAAGATGGAAACACTTAACAACCTTCCTTAAGCACTATAAAAATCCCACACTTATCACACCAATTGCCTATCAAGCTCACACTATCAACAATGCTCTAAACACAATCAATTCCAAACTAGCAACTCATGGCAATGGTGGAGGCTCAAATAGGAGGAGTCTCCATGAATGGTGTGAGGATGAGCTTATCTCCAAGGAAGGTGGCTCAAATGTCGAAACAAACATGCCAGAGAAGGGAGGGCGACATTTACAAGGCCAACAACCAGGTCTGGAGTCATCTAGAAGGCTGGCTGTTAGAACAAACTCGCCCAAACTAGATCATCATGGGTGCATAACTACACTGGAGCACTATCATCGCTGCTGAATAACAAGAAAAGTCTTATCAGTGCAATCAGATATAAGGAACAACGTGCTTTCACATGAAATTCGACCAGCACGGGAAATTCATGTGCTTCCGCGCTGGCAGCGCATTGAGTCCGTTTAGGAGCGCTCATCAGCACGTTTATTTTTACAACAGTCGCGATGATAGAGGAAACTTTGGCAAAGTGGGTTATTTGGCCACATCAAAGAGCATGAACATGATTAATTTGGTCCCATGACACAGTAGGAAGATTGACAGGGAGACAGTGACAAATTACTGTGTAACCAGTAGTATTATGATTGCCTGGAATGTGTGTTTCTTCGAATAGATAACCTTCCATCTGCTAGGGTATTCACCCAAGACCCTAGTGGAGCTTATCCCACAACAAAATTGGCGACCATAATGGGGACAACACTCTTGTTGTTCCTAGTTTCGGTGTATTCAAGCCAATCAGGGCTTAGCGGTTTGTGTATCTTCTGTTAATGTGTAGTCAATGCCTGCATTGTGAGCTTTGATCAGTTTTTTCCAGACTTTTTTTTTGTTTTTTCTTGGAAGTTTTTTTATACACTAGTTTCTCTGTTTACAGAAGCATATATATGCATCTTTCCTTAAGTGAACCCGCATATACGCAAGTTTCCTTAAGCCTTGTCGTGTATACACGCATCTGTGTGCAAACACAGTTGCATATATCTTTAATTTTCAAGATTTTTGAAATCTTTCTGTTTCTGGAAGATTGTATGCTAGTCTGATCAGTTTGGAACAATCATTGTTCTGTCACAGTCTTTAGTTTTTACAGCAAGTGTCTTGTTTCGATTTCTCTCTGATTGTGAAAAGGTTGGTCTTGTTCGTTTTCTTGCAACCGTCTTTTATTTATTTTTGCTTAAGCACACAAGGTTTCTTGCAAGGAATCTTTGTTGTTCTGTGTATTCAAGGTAGAAAGATTGAGTTCAATCTTTGTGTTGAGTTTTGTTTGAATGACTTTTTGGTTTGCATGGTTGAACTAGTTTTATGACCATCTATTTTTCTTGCTTCTTGAAAGTCGTTTGTTTACGCTTTCTTGAATGTTGTCTTTTCAATCTCTTGGTTTCCTTTGCCAAGCTCATTTCACTGCTTGTTGATTGTTAAAAGCATTTCAAATCACCTTTCTTTTGTTGAGTTCCCACTTGTTTTGTGTCGTAAACTCGCAAAGTGCTTCATTGCCTATTTTTCGGTCATCAAGTTTCAGTCTTGTTAGAGCATGTTTGAAAAGTCGTTTTTGAGTTGCTTTTGAAGGAAATTTCTTGAAACTTTGTTTTGCTTTCTTGAACTTTGTTTTGATTGATTTTTCCTTTTTGTTGAGTGAAATTGCCTATTTGTTTGTCTTCATCTTGCTTTTAGTGCTTAGACAAAATAAGAAACAAAAACTTATATTCCATCTAAACATTTAAGTGCCAAATCTATAATCGATAAATAAGCAACTTTCATCTTTTGTTTTAAGAGTAGTTTTTGAATCTTGCATCGGCATGTATTTATTGCATTAGGATTAGCTTGTGCATCTTTCTAGGCATTTATAGTTTTGTTAGCTTTTGTGAGTGTGAAGTTTAAAAAGAAAAGAAAAAGTTGTACTTTTATTTAAAGTTCCTCTGAACCCTGTAGAAATTGCTCTTCATCAAAAAATGAAAAACAAGTGCATGTGCATGTAGTTTGGTTTTATTAATTTTTTTTGCGTCATAACACCACCACTTTCACTTCCGTCATCCCTTGACTTAAATAACAGCCCATTAAAATCAAGCATTAATTTAAAATATACTATAACTTTATATTTGTCAGTTAGATACATCAACAAGTTTTAGGATGTTTTAGGGCCTTGGATTAGGTGTGTGGAGAGTTAACTCTCCAAGGCCATTTTAAACTGTCAAACAAAGGAGTCTGAATAGTGAGTGAAAATCCAATAGCGTTAGGAAGACCAGGAAAGCTCCGGATCTGGGAGTTAAGCACGAGGGTCTGTAAAGACAGGGAAGAGAGATACCCCCTCTCCTACTTGTCCGAACTTACCTTACGACTGTTCCGCCTGGCTTCTGATATGAGTTGGTAACCATAGTTGCTACTCCTAGGGATCTACACAGGTGGCTGCGGAGGGGAATCCCGTGGCACCTGAGGTCGACATTGTATCACTCTCAACGGTACTACTGGAGGGCACCCTTGCGAAGCTTGGGGGCTTGCACCGGCGCAGGCTATTGTTAGGAGGTCAGCGTAACTTCCTCTATTACCTTCGCTGATAGGACTGGGCTGTCATTATCCAGAATATCTTCGGAAGGCCCCTTACTTCACTTTCTCATATTTTGGTGTCCGGTCCTAATCACTCGGAGCAGAAATACTTGGGAGTTGTTTAACTGGCTGATATCTTTAGGGACTTTATAGTGTGTGCTCTGTGCTCCTAGTTGGCCTAGCTTTCAAATTTTTTGAGTCTTTAGTTAGATCTTAACAAAAAATTCAAAGTGGCTGACCAATTGCCTAGAAGGTCTCGGAGACTTCATGGTCTTTCACCACCAAGTTCAGAGCCTTCACCTAGAAGGCGTAGAGGTAATACTGCCGATGGGTTTCGTCCCGCAGCAGCTGACGCATCGGGGATTGATCCTCCCCTTGGGGGCATCAGTGATCAGGATAGACCTGGTACTTCCTCAGGACAAGAGAGAAGTACTCTTGTACTTTCTCGAGTTCTCTTTCGGACACAAGATAATGTAGAGGTAGAAGAACTCTCAGAGTCGTTAGCGACTCCGAATTCTCCCCTACCTCCTAGTCATCCAGAAGTGTTACAATACGTTGGGTCTCCAACGCATCGACCGTCTAGTCCAGGCCACATAACACACTTACCATCGATGACCACTACTGGAAGCATCGCTTCTACGAGTGCTACGATTGTGTAGACTGCAATATCTGTATAAGGGGGAGGAACTATTTCCATCCCCTTCGCTTCTTTATTCAGGTCTTTTGCTAGCACGTCTTTAGTTGAGACTACCTCCATTCCTTCTACGAGTGGAAACTCCCAAACCAATGCTTTTAGTTCTGGATTTTTCCCATTTGGCACCCATTCACAGGGTATTCCGTCAGTTAAGTTTAGTTCTGCCACATCCACAATGGGTGGATCGACTTCATTCTAGGGTTTTCCTTTCGGAAGTGGTCATATACCACATTCCAACCTGACAATTGGATCTATGCCTTTCTCTTCTTTAGGACAAGGTAGTAATCCTTTTCAAGGGTTGACTATCCCTGTGGTTAGTAGTATGGGAACTGGGAATTCATTTCTTGACCAACAAGGGAATAGGCTGTACTCCACGGTTAGCTCATTCCGAAGTATTCCTCCCCTAGCTTCTACCTGGGATCCTTGTCAGGGGCTGTTTGCTCCTTATAATCCTTTAGGAGGAAGCTTCATCGATTATGGAGGTTTTGCAGCCGGAGTTGGTCAAACTCTGAGTTATGCTGGATCACAAGGCATGCCTTTTGGTTCAGCTGGTTCTGTAGGTTACTTTAGGTAGCCTAGTGCCTTCCAAAATCCAGGCCCATCTTTTCAGAACTTTGGGAGTTCTGCTCAGTCTGGGTGGAACCACCAAGGTCCTCCTAGGCTTCCGTTTCTGGCAACTTTGAACTTGCAAGACCTCACAAAGTTAACGAATGATCCAATAAAATATAATCTAGCCTAGCCTATGGTCCCAACCAAACTTCCTTCAGACATTCCAAAATTCGAAGGGAAGAGCGGTGAGGACCCGGGCGACCATGTGACCACATTCCATTTGTGGTGCTCGTCGAACTCCCTTATTGATGATTCAGTTAGGTTGAGACTTTTTCAGCGCACCTTGACTGGTAATGAGGCCAAATGGTATATAGAGTTGCCAAGGGGTAGCTTTACATCTTTTGCCGACTTAGCGAATATTTTCTTAAATCATTTCCATCTACCTGTCTGTTATGACGCCGGAACTGAACTTCTGGCCAATTTTCTTCAGTACATGGTAACTCACATTTCTGACCATATTCAGGAATGGAGACGGAGAAAGAGGCTCATAAAAGCCGAAATCCCTCCGGAGTACCGTCTCGAATGGTTTTTGAAATCTTTACAACCTGAGATCTCTAAGGATGTCTCGATGTCCGGAGTTTACTCTGAGGAGCAAGCCATTTTTAGGGCCCAGCAATTAGAACTGATCTACTCTCAGTCTGGGATCCTACAAAAATACTTGCCAGATGCTCCTGGGTCAAAGGTTGACATAGCTAAGTCGAAGCCAGGTCCCCATGTGGATGGTATTGTTGGATCGGTAGACATGGATGCGGTGAACTTGTTGAGCCAATTGCAGCAGTTTTCATTGAAAATTGCTTCAAACAACCAAGTCACATCATCTACTACTTTGTCTTCCCAATGCTCTTCGATTAATGCCATCCAATCTAATAACCCCAAAGGAAATCAAAACTCCAATGGGAAAAAGAAAGGATGAGGTAAGAAAAAGAATCAGGATGGGAAGGTTGACACAAATAAATCCGACAATAATGCTGGTGGGGGTAGAAATGAGTCTAAAAATAAAGTCAAGTTTCCGTGCAAGTTGCGCAGTGGATACCATTTAACTCATCTCTGCCCGAAGATTCAAGAAGCTCAGCGCTTGTTAGGGCAGCAAGGGGCTTCTAGTTCTCAAGCTGTTTTAACCAACCCTTTTCCCCAAGGGCAGCAATTGCTTGCTGCACGAGTTCAAATCCTGGTACCTCCTCGGGGGGCAGCCAGGAAGGGGAAAATCATCGAACGTTTTCATGATGGGTTATAATGTACATGTGGCTACTCAATCACATGATTACAGTGAAGTCGAAACTTCCAAGGACAAAACTGCTCCTGGAAATACCGACCTTCATATTGAGCGACCCCCTGTTGAGACTATACCACAGATACTGAAAGGTTATGCTAAACGCGCGACTATCAATCCTAATGCTAGGGCTGCCCAGAATTATTCCATTGTGGAGGATTTGGCCCAGAGTCCATGCGCCATGTCCACTTTAGAGGTTCTCCAGTCGTGTCCGGCTCAGCGAAGTGCTTTACTCTCAGCAATTGGGGCAGTTGATCCAACCAATTCTTTAGTGCTCACTTTTGACATGTTAAATGTCAAAAAGAAACTCCCTCATCACATGGCTTTCCAGATAAAGTCTACATATCGAAAGATTAATATTTTCGCACCGTTATTGATGATGGAGCTTCCATGTGCGTCATGTTGATGTCTTGTTGGAAGGCCATTGGATCTCCTTTGGCTGTTCCTTCACCCACCCTTTTGACTACGTTTGATGGGCATTCTCACAAGCCGCTTGGGATGATCCCGGCCTTTCCTATACGTGTTGGAGGAAAGGTCGTCAATGTTGAAGTAGAGGTCATAGATGCTAACCTAGATTATAATCTCCTCTTAGGAAGGAATTGGGTATACGAGATGGATGCCATTGTTTCGACTCTATTTCGTGTCATCTGCTTTCCTCATGAAGGGAAAATTGTTAAGGTAGATCAGTTGGATTATTTTACAGTTGATCCTCAAGCAACTTCTGACTCTATTGTTCCCTTAGTGGATAACCCTCGCCCGCCTACTGAGAATCTAGGAGTTGGGATTTATTCCTCATTGATGGGTACCTTTGAGTTTCCCTCTCCTATCGCTTGAATTAATGTCGTTTCATCATCCAAGGAGTCTCCTCGAGAAGGGTTCTTCCAAACTCATTATTTTTTGGACGCTTGGACCTTGCCTTCACCTACGGCCACATTAGTTGAAGGACAAGTAAATGGAATGTCAGCCTCTGTGTCTGCAGCTGAGCTTAGATATCAATCTATCGTTAACTCCACAGACGACCACTCTACTCCTTCTTCTGAAGAGGAGTTTGAGGGCTATGTGACCCGACTTGGGCCTTTGATTCCACCTCTACCTTGGACTGCTTAGATATGGTTTTACCACTGAAGAAGCAATCCTCGAAGTGATGATGGGAATAGGTCGACCTTGGGAAGACTTACACCATTGTTCATATTTCCTTCCTCCATTGCGGGAAGTGGAAGCTAAGTTCTCCAAGTTATTCACTAGTGATGTTTGTAAGATATCGAATCCTTTAGCTCCAACACACTTTTGTGCCGAAGGTAATATGTCGGTGATCTCAGAAACGATGTCTATAAACATCTCTAGGGACCCTAACGTGATTGAGAATCTCTTCATCGGAATTGAATGTTCCCCTAAAGAGGTGCAAATTTACACCGACCTTTTCAAAGAACTTCGAGATGTATTTGCTTGGTCTTATGAGGAAATGCCTGGCATTGATCCTTCTATAGTTCAGCATGAGATCAAGACGTATGAAAACGCTAAGCCGGTTCATCAAAGGCTTCGACCGATTAATCCTAGGAAAGCGGCAGCCATTAAAGCCGAAGTAGAGAGGCTGCTCAAGGCGGGTTTTATATACCCTATTCCTCTTACCAATTGGGTTTCTAATCTAGTCCCGGTAGATAAAAAGCAAGGAACAATCCAAGTATGCATTGACTTTAGGGACTCAAACAAAGCTTGTCCGAAATATAATTACCCCATGCCATTCATTGATCAGATTATTGACGAGTGTGCGGGCAATGAGATTTTTTCCTTCATGGACGGTTTTTCTGGTTATAATCAAATTTCTATCCGTCGTGAAGATCAACATAAGATGGCTTTTATATGTCCCTGGGGTACCTTTGCATACAGAAAGATGTCATTTGGTCTCAAAAATGTTGGAGCCACGTTCCAGCGAGCCATGTCATATGCTTTCCACGACATCAAACATATCATCGAAGCATACTTGGAGGATCTCGCTGCTCGTTCTCGAAAAAGAACTGATCATCCCAGTCACCTTCGAATGGTTTTTGAGTGATGTCATTTATATAAAATCCAGTTGAATCCGAACAAATGCATTTTCACGGTTATGTCCGGTTGGTTGTTAGGGTTTATCGTGTCAAATGAAGGGATTAGAGTAGATCCCTTCAAGGTAGAGGCAATAGTCCAGTTGCCTCCCCCGTCCTCCATTCAACAACTTCAAAGTCTTCAAGGGAAGGCTAATTTCTTAAGATGGTTTATAGCGAACTATGCCGAGATCACTAAAGGGTTTATGCGTTTGCTTTGTAAAGGGGTTCCATTTGTGTGGGATGAATTTGCACAGCAGTCGTTTGATGCTTTGAAAAAGGCATTAGTCTCTGCCCCGCTTTTGAGTCCACCGGATTATGGTAGGGAATTCCTTTTATATCTCGCTGCAGCAGAATCAATGATTGGTATGGTTCTCATTCAGGAAGACGATGCTCTCATAGAGCACGTGATTTATTACTTGAGCCAAGGCTTGATAGGTCCTGAACTTCGCTATTCTCCGGTTGAGAAGTTGGCCTTGGTAGCTATCCACGCTGTCCAGGGGCTCCGTCATTATATCCTGCTACACAAAACTCTTGTCTTGGTAGCAGTCAATCCATTTTAGTTTGTCCTCACTAGGTGAGTGATTGGGGGAAAATATAATCGATGGATTGTCATTCTACAATAATTTGATCTCGAGTTCTTGTCTGCTAAGTCCAAGAAATCTATGGTTTTTGCCGAGCTAATTTCCGAGCTGCCTTGTGGAGAGGAAACTATTTATGAGGAAAGTTTTCCCGATGAACATTTATTCCTCATCTCTTCACTCGACCCTTGGTATGGAGATATCATTGTTTATCTCCAGACTTCGAATTTTCCCTCTGCTTTCTCTAAGGATGAACGTCGCAAATTACATCACCTCGCTAAAAATTATGTCATTATTGGTGATACATTATATCGTCAGGGGGTTGATTCAATCCTTCAGCGCTGTTTAACCTTAGAGGCAGAGTCTATGCTAAATGATTGCCACAGCGGAGCTTGTGGTGGTCATCTATCAGGGCTTGCTACAGCCCAGCGTATCTTGCATGCCGGCTATTTTTGGCCTTCGCTCTTGAAAGATTGTGTTGAAGCGGCCAAACGCTATCACCCGTGCCAAGTTTATACATGGAAGATGCGCACACATCCAGCTCCTCTTTTTCCCGTTGTCATTGTCGGTCCCTTTACTAAGTGGGGTATTGATTTTACGACTTGTCATCCGCCTTCAGCAGCGAATCAGAAGTATATTATCATGGCCATCGACTACTTCACGAAGTGGGTCAAGGCCATGCCCACTTATAAAAATGATAGTGAGACAGCAACATTGTTCCTTTTTAATTAGATTATCTGAAGGTTTGGTATCCCAAGAGAGATTGTCACTGACCATGGTAGTCATTTCCAGAATCAACTAATGTCCAAATTGGCTCTCAAGATAGGTTTCTGGCAGGAACATTCATCTCCTTATTATCCTCCTCAGGCCAATGGACAGGTCG
The DNA here is from genome assembly GCA_000404065.3 of Pinus taeda. Lineage (NCBI taxonomy): Eukaryota > Viridiplantae > Streptophyta > Pinopsida > Pinales > Pinaceae > Pinus > Pinus taeda. The sequence continues at coordinate 62,094 of APFE030539826.1, read as the reverse complement.
AGGTAGTGAACAAAACTCTTAAGACGATCCTGCAAAGGACAATTGATAAAAATAGATCCAATTGGCATCTTATGTTGTATTCGGCTCTATGGGCATACCGAACCTCCGTCAAGACTGCTACAGGTTTTACACCTTTTCAATTAGTTTATGGGTTGGAATCTATCTTTCCTGTCGAATGTGAAATTCCATCTCTTAAGTTAGCTATTGAGCTCCTTCCAGAGACCTCTAGTCTCAAAGAGCGCCTCCTTCACTTGGAACATCTTGATGAACAATGTTGAGATGCAGCCACAGTAAATGAGGCTCATAAGAAAAGGGTTAAAACCCAGTATGATAAAGTTGTTCGTCCTCGTGCCTTTTTTGAAGGTGACCTTGTCTTGGTCTATGACCAAGATAAGGACACCTTGGGGGCAGGCAAATTCAAACCTATGTGGTACGGTCCCTTCATAATTAAATGAGTTTTAACAAAAGGGTCGTATGAGTTAATCGATTTCAAAGGAAACAAATTGGTGGAACCTTGAAATGGGCTCTACCTTAAGAAGTACTTTGCTTAAGTAGCAGTTAGGAAATGGATTCTTTGTACATTATGTATATTTGTACATATTTTGTCAAGAGTTTGTGATATCAACACTTTTTGGTCTGCTTTGGCAGGTGATGATGGATGACTTGGTCTATTTTGGATTCACCGATGGTGCTAGTCGGCATACTCGGAATCTCACTTCTGCAGCTTGGGTACTGTATTATCCAACTAGTCAATTGATGATATCAAGGGGAGTATGCATCGGTCCTGCTTCAAACAATATGGCTGAGTATAATGTCGTCATTAATTTGCTATCTGAGGCAATTTCGCACGAAATCGACTCATTGGTAGTTTATCTTGATTCACAATTGATAGTGTCACAATTAAATAACATTTATCAGGTAAGGGATCCATGTTTATATCGCTAGTATTTAGGGGTGAGGTTGTTGCAAAGATCATTTACTTATATTAATTATTTGCATATTCCAAGATCTCATAATTGGTTAGCTGATTCTATCGCTAATCAAGCATTAGACTGGCCATCAATCATTCATCACAATAAAAGTAAAGCATCAAAAAGTCAAACTGAATATATCTAAATATATATATTATTATATATATAAATTATTATTATAATATTCATAAAGCGTCTTGAGTGTACATAAGTCTGTTAAAAAAATATACAAAATTGGGACTCAAATGCCCATAATCATGTCCACTATATCTAATTCCATGGCTTAGGATGAGTGGCTAAGTAGGCAACTACTGCATTGGCTACACGCCTAAAAGTGCGGACCCAGTCACGTGGCATGCCAACCACATGACACTGCATCTCTATAGGAAGGTCTTCTACCGCCGCCATCGGCACTCGGTGGGTCAGCCTCACCAAATGCCGCTGAACTATGTTTAGAGTTCGTTCCATGGCTGCAGCTGCCTCTTCGGCCCCTTGGCCGCGATGCTTGTGCCGTGGGAACTCATCTAGTCGTACAGGCCCAATATCTGGAACATGATCATTATATTAGTCGTTTGAATCCTATCAAAAAAACTTTCAAAGTTCATTATTATATTTGAAAAAAAAAATTCATAAAATTAAAAATCACGTACCAATGTCGCCCCATGTTGCAGTCGATGGTAATGCTAGATCGGGATCTCCTCGAAAATCCAACCCAGCATAGGGGTAGTCATCAATGGCGATCATTTGCTGATCCCACCAGGAAAAGAAATCATCATCGAAAGCAGTCCATGGGACCTCCCCACCTCCCAGACATTTCATCAGGTCAGCCCACCTGCCCATTCGAGGATCTCGCGGGGCACTGATTGAAACTAGTACTCTGGGACGAAGTGCAGGGACTCTCTCGAAGAAGAAAGAGCACAAAATAGTCCCATAATAGAAGTTTTTGGTCTGTCCTCTCTTGATAGAAGTGAGTTGGATTTTCATGCTATCCAAAAGAGGAGCACACCAATCAAACACTGTGATCAGACAGTCAACTGCCATGCTCATGTTGAGCCGTGATGCTTGATGCATGGAAGCAGATCCGTTCACTCGAGCTATGATGAACAAGATTATTCTAAGCGGTAGACTTGCCACATGTGTGATGGAAATATGACTTCCGACTTTCTTCGGATGTTCCGGGAAATATATCTATACGTAGTCCTCTATGGAGAGACTACTCCATGTTCTCCCCCGGGAATGTACTACCTCTCCCCTTCAGGAAAGGCTTGTAATGAAATAGATATCTTCCACTTCTATCTTGAGTGGCATCTGGTCGATCATAAAAGCATCTTCCTCGATGTTCCAGTAATCAAGAAACATCTCGAGCAGACATGTGTTTGCTTTCATATTTGGTAATTTGAAGAACTTAAGCAAACCGCATCCCTGTAATCCATCCAGAGCCTCTGGACTGTTCATAACTTTTTCATCTACTGCGGTATGCTCTCTTTCTCACCAGGTGATTGTCATCCTGAAAGAAAAATCATTTTCAACTATTAGTTTTTTGGTTTGAAATGTCCGCGGCGTATACGCGGGTCCCCTTTACACACAGTCGCGTGTAGGGCCCACATGTACGTGGGTTGCATATTACCAAACTGCGTATACGCCGTGGAGAAAATTTTGGCAAGAAACTCAACGGTGAAACATTAATTAAAACTTCGAAAAACAATCACAATCAATTACAAGTTAAGAATGAGGGTAAGCTGGATATTTTTGAGGAATTTGAATGGTTGAATTTGGCGTATGGGAAGTTAGCTCCTTTTTCTCCAATTCTTTGCTCTCAAACTCAAATGGTGAAAATGGGGAGTCCAAAATCCTTTTTATAAGCTTTGAAAATGTCAAATTTTTTCAAAAATTGATTTTGTTTGGTCTCATGTAACTTTTAACTTGGGAGCTTGGAATGTCGAGAACGGTTTGATTTTCAGGACATTTTGGACGTTTTCGACTGTTTCGAGACGGTTCCATGACTGCTGACCCGTCATGGCAGGTATCATTTTCTCACTGGCATATAGGTTAGGGAAGCCATTTTTTCAATTGCATCATGTGTACTAGCCGCCATTTATCGATACACTTGCCATAGGGTCGATCCCATTGTGTTATGGTTCACAAACCATCTTCACTCGCCGATTCTTTAAATCATGACACGATGGTGACGCGGGCTAGGCCTGCAAATAATCAGGATCTTTTCCATACATTCATATACAAGCATGCGCCTAAACGTTTCCTCAATACACGGAAATTTCATCATCTATATGAAAGCTTCTTTGTTACAAACAACCATTATTAATACACACCATCCCAAATTTCCTTCATAACTATCATTCCAACTCACATACTTTCATTCTTATAATGCCGGAGTTAAATCAAAACTCAAAGAAAAGGATGCGCCCTGCTATCATTTCCATTCAACATCAATGCTCAAGTATGACTTATAACTGAGTTCAATCAAAAGAATGAACTTATGCTTTTCGACCTCAAGTGGACATAACAAACAATACCAATATCATTTTAATTATATCGATTTCTATATTCATCTCCAATCATGTCGACCACAGATTAAATATTTGCAGCATTTAATCATAAACATTCATACTCAATTGACATTGACTGTTAAATCTGCGCCCAAGCAATTCTACAATCTTCAACTCGTTGTGCTACAAAGAACGAAGTTCGAATTCATATATAACTTCAGCGCTTTACACATCAGCTTCTACACAGTTTTCGTCAATCAAACACCATGAAGGGAACAAATTTTTAATCGGATTTCGAACCTGCACCTTAGTAAAATCATTCAAATGGAAATTCGATTTAGAGGAATCGATTCTGCACTTAGTTCTTTGTTTTCCAGAACGTCATCTTAACTCATATAGTAATCTCCATCTCACATATTCGCACTACAGAACAAGACTATGTATGTCAAGCCAAAACACAGTTTGAATTTCTTGTTCCCAATGTCAACAAAAGATGCCACTCAATACCACTTAGCGCAGTCAAACTATGTATTTTAATGCAGAACCGATACAAATTTAAGTTCTCCTGAAAACGATTTCAAGACGTGGTCATATATCATGTCAATCTTTATTCTTGGACAGAAGACCAACACATTAATGATAGTGATTCAGACTCTGTTCATGCGCAATTCAGCCATTTATTATTGGTTCGATATTTCTTCGCAGAAACATCATTAGAATTCATGCACATCTACAACGAATCCTTCACACCTCTAATTAAGTAATTACGCTTATGCAGATGGGATTATATTCCCACGTAGATCGAATTTTCACTGAATCGACCCTTTCCCCTTATGTGTTTCACACAGAAATTCAAGTATCGATTATTCAGATTGATTTCCTATTTTGTTTCATTTAATGGCATTCACAATAATTTCACTACCAGATTATAGAAAGGGGCATTCTCCATTTAGAATCCAATTGAAGAAAAAATATATATACCACTCCATAAATTGAACCTTATAATCCTGAAATCAAAACAATAACTTACAACTTTTGTTCGGTCTGATATTCCAGATTGATGGCCCTTACAATTTACCAAAGGCTCACACCCTTGGTTGTTCCCAACTAGCTCTCTACTCCTCTCACTTTTCTCTATTGTCTTTTCTCTCAAAAAACCCTCCTATTTATTCAATTTTAAAAATAAACTAATTAAATGCTCAATCCCCTTAATATCTCAACACCACTAGAATATCTCAACAAACCCTATTATCTAGAATCTTATCCCTTCATATCCTTAACCAATTCTCTCATATCCTCTTAATTAATAAAAGGATATTTAAAAATCCTCACCTTCTCCTATTTTAATAACGAATTAATTAATAAAATATTAAAATTGCCACACCCCCTTTATCACATATTTACAAATGAAAAGATGGTCTTGATGCTCCTGCAAAAGACTCCCCATGTAAGAAAATTCATGACCACCTGGTCATAAGTCTGGATATCTCCTCCTGGATCCAAAATTTTATTTTGTAATCCTTTCGTGCTTGTTGATTGCTTTACTACTGTTGTCATCTTCTGTTGTCTTCCAGGTTTCCATATTTTGTGTTGTAGTGCTCCACTTGCTCTGCTCTTGCAATCTTTCACTGTCATTCCCTTGTTGTCACTCTTTTTCTTTATTTCAGTTGTCTTTCCCTGGGATGTCTTTATCATTAACCTCCTTATCAACTCAATTTCTTTGTCTAGTATGTCCTCTGTCTGTTGATTGCTTCCATCTCTTGATTGCTGAACTGTCATTCTTGCTTGTTCTTCACTTGTTTTGATCACCTTTTCTGCTGCTACTACTATAAATGTTGCCTCACATGTTGCTCTAGTTGTCAATATGAATGTTGCGGCCTCCCAAACTTCCTTTCCCTCTGCAACATTCCTTTGCTCGTCACTTGCAATTTCATCTTGATTATCATTTATGACAACTGCTTTGTCATCCTTCATCAGCAATCTATCCTGGACATTCATCCTCTGTTCTTCCAATTTCCTCCTTTGAAAGTCTAATTCTCTATATAACTCAATGATTTTACTTGGAGTAGACTTTGGAAATTTTACATGATCTTCCATTTCCTCACATGGTCTTTCTTCTGCTAAATCTTCCTTAACATCCTTCAGTAGATGTCCTTCCTTTTCTTCCGAACCTGCAATCATACACAAATCGTTAGTTTTAAAATCACAAGACCTTACGGTCTTGTTTGATGCTTTAGTCATCAAATTCTCGGGCTGCTTTGAATCATTCATATGATTCAATTCCTCTAGCTCTTCATCACTTTCAAAAAGTAATGGTCCACTCTCTGGGTAACATATTGAAACTTCAACATCTTCTTCAGCATCTTCCTTTTGCTGTATCTCAATTGTTTTGAGCTTCTCTATTCTCTGTCTGGCATCCATAACCTATTCAAGTTCCCTTAGTTCCTTTATCAACTACAAATTTACCTGATGATTCCACTTCTCTTGTAGTCTCTTCCACCTCAGCTTCTTTCTTATGACATAACCATGCTTCTGGTTTTCCTCATTTCTTTGCAACATCTCCATTAACACCTCAAGCTGAACTGCTATCTCAGCCTTCTCCCTTTCATATTCCTCTTTGCTTAACTGTCTCAGTATGCCAATTGCCTTGGCATCCGTTGGATACCTATACCAATAGGTTTCATATTTCATGATTGGAAAATTCAAGTGCCAAATATGCTCTACTTTGCTGCTACAAAGGTTCCATATTTGCAAGGAAAGACAAGGTGTGTACATGCCTTCATGCCCATTAAAGTTTTGATGGATGACCCAACAGTCTAAACTGGATCATGCCACATTTTCAATTTATGTTGTAGAATAGAGAAAGAAATCTGTCCAAACTGTTTAATCTTGGCAGATCAGTAGTTAGGCAGAGAAACTACGGTTCCCAACTGCTTAATCTGGGGCCTTGGAAGAAATAAGGGTAGTGCTAGATAGGAGATCAAAGCAAAAAAGCCAATGGAAAAGAAAAGGCACATAAGGGGTTTGCAAGTCCAAGTGCACCCTCCAAGAAGAAACAAAAAATGCTAGGCTAAATAGTTGGGTAGGTAGATGGGGTTGCAGAAATGGTGTTCCTCCCAAGATCAACTTTGCTAACCAAGTACAGGCAAAACAACACAGTGGAGCATGTCTAACTTCCATTTTTCCCTTTGTTTACCACTCATTACTAACATCCCTTCACAAGTTGTGTACATAAGCGAGACTCAAAGCTTTATGTTGGTTCTTATGGCCTTTAGAAGCCACATTTCTTGTGTAAAGTTCTTTTCATTTTGATCTACTCTTTACACTAAGTTGTTTTCAAGAAAACTTAGTAGTATTGGTCCTCATTCACATTTTCCCCCCATATTAACCTCTAACTCTATTATCTAGCTCCCTATGCTTCACCCTCCCTACTATTATAACACCAAGGTGTATAAACCCTAAACAAGTATAAATATCCCCTCCTTGGCATTATAGCCATAAGTTTCACTACTAGGGCATTGGATTAACATCTGGTTAAGCTCAAGAACCCAAGCCTAACCCCTTTTCTCTATCAGAACTTGTCTACCTAGCCAATTCTCCATTTTTGCCTAAAAACCCTTGAAGAAACCCTTTTGTGCACCCTTATACCCACTAAAAGGCAGAAATACGATGAAATTCACCTTCCCCGCCTTATCCTAAGGTCGGGAGCCATTATGCGCCTTTCTCATGAAAAATTCATTAAACCTGCCTATCCTAAGTTTTTCCCTTCATATGCCTTATGCGAAAAATTTCACGAAAAACCTTTGTTTTTCGCCTTTTCCTAATGTCGTCGGGTATATTTAATTTTTACAAAAGAAACATTGAAAAAACAATTGAAAATCGTTGATAACCCAAAGGGTCCTGCCGGGCGCAGTTGCCGATACATATTATTATTTTAAGCCGCCCGTTGACGTTATCCGCCGTGCAGCTTGCTGGCCCGATATCCGTCCGATCAAGCCTTTCCTGATCGACGGTTGTCGTGGGTTTCGGAGGGTCCCGATGTCCGACAGATAACAACCATTGACTTTATCCTCTGTGCATATTCCTTTCCCGATAGCCGTCAGATCGCGCGCCTCAAATCCAACGGTTGTAGTGGATTTCGGAGGGGCCCCAATGTCCGACAGATATCGTCCGATATCTGTCAGACGATGATGTCACGTGGATCCACGCATTGCTCCCAAACTCCGTCGGAGCCCCCTCTAACAGATTCCTTGCCGTATAGGAGGGGGCCCGATATGAAGACACCTGTCCGCCTGCGTCACCATCCTTTTGTCGCCTGTGTCAGCGCCACGACCGCGCACCCTGTCCTCCATTCGTCCACCTGGCTGCCACCTCACCGCCCCCATGGACCGGTCTTAGGCCGCCACGTCACCTGATGACATCCTGTTGACGTCATCCGACCCAGACCCACTTGTTGACGTCATGATGACGTCATTTAAAAAGCGTGCCAATAAGCCAAAAAAGCCATATTTTGACGATTTTACGTGTTTTTTAGCACTTTTTACAAAAATACCCCTGCTCTCTTTGCATGCGCGTTACGATGAACAATTCGCCAACCAAGTCCAGACCAACCATAGACCGTCAAGGCGTGCGCCCAACTGCTGTTCAGACCCAAGGAAACCAATAAACAGGTATTTGTCCGTGAACCTCCCTGCAACTTGGTTTATTCTCTGTAAATTCTAAAAAACACCTGAACACGGCGGAAGCTTAAGAAATTACCATAAAACCAAGCATACCCAGCTCCCCCTTGAAGAATTAATGGTCAAATTTCACTGGCAGAGCCATTTCGCATTGAATTTTTAGTATAAACCCTTCTCCGTTCGCGCAGTCGTGAACCACGGCCCATAAACCTGCTTCTAATTATCAAAGAGAGGTCTGCTAAACACTGTAAAAAGCCTTCTCAGAGAGCCGAGAAGTATTCTATTTTGCTATAAATCTACCCTGCTACCCTACATTCCTCTAAATCTTCCTTTCTCAGATAGCACGTTCATCATTTATCAAATAGCTCCCATGGCATTAGTAGCCCTCAATGTTACTCCCCTGAATGCCCCCTAGAGAGAGTTGGAGTGGCAGGATTTGGCAGACTTAGACTACCAAATCTCAGAGGACAGCCCATCTAAATGAAAGTTCCACATTCATCTGTTAAATGAGCTCAGAGCCAGACATAGAGATGGAACAGATATTCTAGGCATTTGGGAGTCATCCCTCCCAATTTTCAAGCTCCCTCAGGTCAACCAGTTCCCTGACCTGATTCACTTATGTGCTGTCTGCTATGACCCCATGCAGAGGGCTGTGCTTGACCCTAAAGGTGCAGTAGTATTTTACATAACCCCTGAGGCCATCAGGGAAATGCTCCAGTTCAAAACCCAGAAGAAGTTGGTTCCCTTGTCCCTGCTGGACCTGATTAACCAAGGAGCCAAGATATTAACAGAAGCACAGATCCTAAAGCTGAATCAGCTATTCATCACAAACTCTGACACAGTGCTGCACCCTCCCATTTTTTATGGCTATCTCAATCAACTGGGTCTGGACCTAGCATATATGATTAGCTCAGTTTTGGGGTACAAATCACTAGAGTTTATTGAGGAAACTGTATTAGTGATGATGACAATGTTTTCCCCCAGCAAGACTCCTATTTGTTATGATTATGCTACATACATCTCAGACAAGATACATGAGCAATTTTTACACTTGTCCAGGGAGAAGGTGTTTAGATACACCTCATACATTTATCATCTCATTCTATACTACCAACATGAGAAGTTCTCCTTTGAGATCAAGAGAAATGATGCAGCAGGCAACCCAAGGTCAGTGGTGTACTGGAACTCAGTCTTCCACATCCTCACATACTCTCCATACACATACTCTGAGTTCATAGACCTGTTCATCCATCCAGCTATGTCTCTCTTCTTAACCTCACCCCCTCCAAGACTATCTGATGAGATGCAGAGGATTCTGTAGCTATCCAGTGCATACAGCATAGGGGATTGGTACTTTTACCAACACTTCACTGTGATCAGAATATATGGGTGTGAGTTGCACCCATACAAATTGCCCAGGTATGTGCCTATGAGACTGTTTGCCTTAGAATATTTCAGGCAATTTGGCAATGCCGATATGGTGCACTTTGCAGGAAGGGGCAAGAAGGCACAACTTAAAGTAAGAAACCAACTTGGCCACTTTGTCCTAAACAAAAGAGAAGGATGGAAAGATGCGGACAGGATGCTAGAAGGCCTTGGCCTAAAACAAATCTTCCTTTGGAAGCCCTATGACCCTAACAACTCCATATCCTTGAAAAGGCAGAAATGCAAACTCTCCAGCTATGAGCATGTGAGCATGCTCCACATTCAAAGACATGCCAACCAACCAAAGTGGAGAAGAAACACACTGGAAGAGCCAGTTACTCAAGAAGAACTAGTTGAAAGAGCTAGAAGGCATTTGTTAAAAATGGCTAACTTAGAATCTCCTTCTCAGGTACTTACTCTGCCAAAGCCTCAAGCAGGAGCAGCTGCTTCATCTTCTGCAACACAGCAAGAGGCAGTGCAAACCACAGACCAAGGGCAGAGAAAGGGCAAGGAAAAGGTCATGGAAGAACCACAGGGCCAACAGGGTCAACAACAGCAGCCCCAGCAGGAACAGCAGCAAGAAGACCAACAGGGTCAGGAGAAACAAACAGGGGAGGCCCAAATGGCCACCAAAGAACAGACAACACCAATGGCACCTCCAAGGCAGGATTCTAGGGTTGACTCCTCTGTCCTCCAAACCCCTCAAACGGAGGACGTTAGCAGAAAAAGAGAAAGGGAGACTCCCCTCACTGAATTGCCAGAGAAGAGATAAAGGTTAAATCCCTTCTCAGAAGAGGAAATGCCAAGCATGGAAGCTTCTGCCAGCTCCTTGCAATAGGAGCAGGACAGGGCAGCATTGGGAGAAGTGAGCTCCTCAACACAGAAGAAGGGAGGAGGAACACGCATCAAACAGCAGTTCAGAGATGCCAAGAGAAGGAGTGAACCAATAAAGATTAAGCTCTACAATCACCTGTTGAACATGGCTCCTGCAAACCAACAAAGGCTCATGTCTGCTTTTGATCTGCAGGAGGGGAAGATGACAATGAGCCACTTCACACCAACAGTGCAGCAACCAAAAATAGCTGCAGACTACATCAGGACCAATCTGGAGGTCCTGTCAAAAGACATCCACCCAATGGATCAGATTGAGCTCCACAAACAAACGGGTGAGATGGTCTATGCCACCTTGGCTGATAAGACCTTGGTCAACTACAGGCTGCAAAATAGCCTGAACAATACTGCTGCACAGCTTGAGTTGGAAAAGGATTCCTCTCAAGCTAAGGATAACAGAATCAAAGCCTTGGAGGAGATTATAATAGAGTTTGGGCATGATCCCAATGATGTTAAGGCTGTGCAACAAGTCCTCAAGTTAAGGGATGCTGATATGGCAGCAATAAAGAAGAAATTGAAAATCCCACCAACTCTCCACCCATAAACGGATGAGTTTGCAAAGCAGAGGCAAGAAAAGGATGCAGCTTCCCTACTAATGACATTATACAAGGAGCTCATTCAAACACAAGAAAAGTTGCAGGAGTCAGAGGCCACATTGGAAGCAGCATTGCAGTAGAAGGAGGCAGGGCAAACCTCACAGCCACCTCCAGAAACAATAAACCTTGAGGAAACCCCTCAAGACACTGCCCCTCCCAGCCAACAAGTGCAGCAAGAAGCTCTAGATACCTCAGCACCAACAACAGAGCAGGCTGAAAGCCTGGACATGCAGAAGCTGAGGAAAGAAATACAGGTACTAGAGTCCCAGATGTCTGAGCTTAGCCAAGCCCAGGACAGCCTGGCAAAAATAAATGAAAAATATGACAAATAAAAACAAAATGTGGCTGAAAGAGAGAGGGAGGTAAAGGCCCTCAAGAAGAGGATTGCAGAGCTAGAAAAAGAGCTCACCTTGGATAAAGTCACATCAGAGCTTAAGAGGGTCATCTGGGGCAACATTGGCCAGTCCATAACAAACCAATGGGAATATATTGAGGCTATATATGAGCAAGTAGCACTCATTGGAAGAGCACGTAAAGAAATGCAGAGGGCAAGGGCATCTCTAGGCGGTATGCCTGAGATTGCCACTAAGATGATAGACGTGCTGAACTACAGGACAAGCTCCCAGCTGGTAAGAATGGGGATTGGAAACAGAACAGAGACCATCTCCCTAATCAGAAGAGTCCTGACACTGAGAAACCTGATTCAGACCCTGGAAAGAAGAACCCAGGATATGCAAGCTGATATTAATAAATTTCAGAACATGTTTATGGCTTTGCAGAACAGGGGGCTCCCTAGCCCATTGGATCCTTCAGGAAAATTACTCTCCCATGAGAAATATGTCAAGAGAGTAAGCAATTTTGCAGCAACACATATTTCAGAGGCACCTAGTACATCGTCAGAAGCAGGCCCAGTAACAGGGCAGATTCTTTTTGATAGAGTAGATAATTTATTTTTTATTAGAAATGAAATTGCACATTTATTTGATGAGCCCCCTCACTTTTATAAGTATACAGAAGGCTGATGAAGACCATGGGTCAATTTTGAAACATCAGTTGCCTTCATCAGATACATGGGAGGAATTGATACGATTACTGTTGAACCAAAAGTTCAGTTAAATTGCGAATTTTTGCCCTTGAAAAAATATTTTGAATCTCATACACAGCAGGACAAAGACACATCAGCAGGTATGAAGACAGAGGTTGAGCCAACTCAGCACAGGTACTCGGCCACAACAGCAGCATCAGCAGTCACAGGTGACAGGGCCGAGAAGACACAGAAAGTTACAGCTGCACAACCACGTCATTCAGGAGTTACGCCAAAGCGCTCAACCGACTTCGTGAGCCCCAAAGGTCAAAATTGCTCTGACAGGAGTTAAGAGCCTTTATAACTCATTTAAAATTGTAATAACTTCTCATCTGCAAGCCCTGTACGAGTAAAAGAGGATATTTTCCCTCTCAGATGACTCAATGCCTGAGATATTTTGTAATAGACTTCTATATATTCCCCCTCGCATTTGTTAGCATGGGTTGGACTCTGGATGTAAGAAATCTCTTGATATCTATTCTGTAGCTCTTCTATTGTAAATCTTCAGACTACTAAATACAAAGGATGATGGGATTTCTAAAGCGTTGTGTCTCGTGATGTCTTGCTGGTGTATGACTGAATATTGCAGGATTCCTGCGTGTTTCATGGCTCAATAAGTTTTCTTGTTACTCTCTGTTATATCTTTGTTATATTTTCATATATCATTCATGTTTTCCATGTACCAAATATCTAAATAGCAAGGAAAAAGAATAGTCTCAGGATTTAATCACTGATTACCCTGAGCTCAATCTAAGCTATTTCAAATGTTTTCTTCAGTTATGGTAATGAAAGAGTAATTCTTAAATGCTACCTTTCACACTATATCATCACAGTAAATCTATTTTTTCAGGAATTCAGGTAATGCTCCTAAGCAATAGATCCCTTTCTCACATTCCAGCTCAGTGAAGAATTCTTAAATGCTCTTTGCTAGTTGATTCTCATTTCACCCTCACAATTTACAGTTTGTTTTATGAAATACATACAGGCCCTATAATTCCAGCTGCACTTAAGCCAGGATCTCAAGGAAACAACAACTACAGACCCCATTGCCCAATGAATTAGTTTCACCTGCAGAGAACACTTTAAAAACTATCAGAAGCATCCTCCCAACCAAACATAAAAAACAATCAAACATTTACTTCATAACTAGCCTAAAAACTCCATTAAAACAGTGACAAACCTTACAAAGAGAGCCCTCTCTGATTACAGTTGGGCTAGAAGCTGTAGTCCAAAGATTGGTTAGTAGTTACCCCGGCCGTATTCCCTTGGGAGTCATAGGGAACAACCTGGGTGTTAACAGTGAGAGTTAAATAGGAGAAGGAGTCTCCATGAATGGGGGGAAGGAGAGCTTATCACCAAGGAAGGTAGCAAAATTGACGGAACTGCCACACCAGGGAAGGAAGGGTGACATAAACAAGGCCAACAACCAGGTTTGGAGTCATTTGGAAGGCCGATTGTTGGAACAATTCGCCCAACCTGGATCGTCGCGGGCACAAAACTGAGCTTCAATGCTGACATCGCAAGCGATCAATGCAGATAGTCAGATCATTGCTAAAGAGACCACATATCCCCGTGCTGGGGCTTAAAATCAGGCCATCATAGGAATCAGGTGTACTTCCGTGTTGGCAGTACAAATGGACTGTTCATGAGTGCCTTTCAGCACATTGATTAAGCTTGTAACTGCGATTAGGCAGATACTTTAGGAAAAGTGGGTCAATTGGCAACATAGTAGAGCATTTGTCTGTCATAAGCATGTTTGACTTGGACACATGACACAACGAGAAGACCGGGAGTGAAAGCAGTGATAAATTACTGTGTAACACCCCTACTACAGGTCGAGATACAGTCGAAGAGTGACATGCACCGCTTCTAGCACGAATTCTAACTTAGAGGTGCTTAGTCATAATCCGACACACGGTAGCTTCGCACCACTGGATTTTCAACCAAGCGCTTTGACCAATTGTGTGAATCATACAGTTCCTCTCATGATGGTCTAAACCCAGCTCATGTTCCCTGTTGGTGGGTGAACAACCCAACACTTGGTGAATTTTGCTTCACAATGATAGGAAGAGCCGACATCGAAGGATCAAAAAGCGATGTCGCTATGAACGCTTGGCTACCACAAGCTAGTTATCTTTGTGGTAACCTTTTTGACACCTCTAGCTTCAAATTCCGAAAATCTAAAGGATCGATAGGCCACACTGTGATGCAGGAAAGTGTTCCCTCTGCGGACAGAGGCAACCCCTTTAGCCCTAGAGTGGGTCTAGTCAAAAACAAGGACAGATCAACAATAGCTTTCCTTAAATAGTTAAAGTTGGAATCCTACCTCAACCGGTGGTTGATGGAGTTCCGTTGCGCTGCTCCAACTTCCGCTTCCTTCTCCTCAACGAGTGATCAACCTGAAACAAAGCAAAGGAAATACAATAAAGCACGTAACCGGGTACAACAATGAACTATTTACTCACAATGTCAAGAAGTCATGAGCTATCAAGTACATTACATACAAGACATAAGAAAACATAATTGGTTGCATTAATAATGAAATAAGAGTCAGCATACAACCAAAGTCTTGACGTCACAAGCCTTCTCAGAAAGAGTACAACCAACATGTTCTTCAAGCATTCACTCTTTGAAGATGGATCTCCCCGACATACAGGAGCTCTCTCACTCATAAGTTTTACACAAGATCAAGGGAACTTCAAAAGCTTCCACAAGCTATCAACAATCCCACACTTATCACTCTCACACTAGCTATCTAGAAAACTCACAAACACTAACAGCACTGCTCCACTAGCCAAATATCAGGAACTCAGGAACTAGCAATGCATATCAATGGTGAGATTTTAAATAGGAGAAGGAGTCTCCATGAATGGGGGCAAGGAGAGCTTATCACCAAGGAAGGTAGCACAATTGATGGAACTGCCACACCAGGGAAGGAAGGGTGACATAAACAAGGCCAACAACCAGGTCTGGAGTCATATGGAAGGTTGACTATTGGAACAATTCGCCCAATCTGGATCATCGCGGGCACAAAACTGAGCTTCAACGCTGACATTGCAAGTTATCAATGCATATAGTTAGATCATCACTAAAGAGACCACATAGCCCCGTGCTGGTGCTTAAAATCGGGCCATTGCGGGAATCAGGTGTACTTCCGCATTGGCAGCGCGAATGGACTATTCATCAGCACCTTTCAGTGCATTTATTTAAGCCAATAGACGCGATGAGGCAGACAACTTTGGAAAAGTGGGTCAATTGGCAACTTAGGAGAGCATTTGTCTATGATAGGCATGTTTGACTTGGTCACATGACACAGTGGAAAGAACCGGGAGTGAAGGCGGTGATAAGTTACTGCGTAACATATGCCCCCTAAAGTATGAAACCTAAGAGAATGCGAGGGGTGAAATGCTTTACAAAACAACTGAGCTGGAACACTATCTGGAAGAACCTGCACGTAAGTACAATATCTCTGATAGTGAATTACATGTCATCTAGGCATGGATGCAGCCATCCAAAAGACCTATAACTTAGGTCTATGGTATGGACGCATCCGTCCAGCTAGTGAGACCATGATAATGACAAAGATGTGGTCGCAGCCACCCATAAAGACTCAAGTATGGTCATAGCCACCCATCAATGAGTCATATAATCATGAACCAATCCACGCAACCCAAACGTGTGTGATCTGAGTTCAGAGTCTTGAACCCAACCAACCATAGTACAAATTCTAACATGTGAATAGGTGTGCTTAGGTCGAGCATGATAGAAAGTCACTTGATTACCGGTCGATGATGTAAACCGTTAACAAACGCGAGAGAAACCACCAATAATGCCAATGGTTCTCAAGGTACTATCCAGTACAATCCACGAAGTGCGAAGAATGAGCTGAAGTCAAACACTCATGGAATCACCCGATTGACAACCAATTATGCAAATCGACCGTTAGGTGCAAAGAACCTGCCATTGAGGCATGCAAGCTCCAAGGTACCAAAAGGGATCTCTAGATCAATCTCCCAGATAATGCGCTGATGTCGAAAGGAGATGACCCATCGCAGGAGTGCCATAATGTTTCCCTCATCAACGACACGAGACAAGGAACAAGTAATAGATGGTGAAACAGAGTATCAGAGAAAAAGGCAAGGATGTAAGCTGCAGAAGGATTATACTCTTGAACATGTCAACGACATGAATCCGGAGGGTGGCAGTATTCAGGTACCAAGGGATTAGAGGCTTGATGGAGATGGCATGAATCAGTTGGAATGAGGCTAAATGACAACCCAAACCCATGGAAGGCCAAATGACGATGTATGGATGTCCCAAACGGACAAGAATCTGATGTGTCGATGTTCAAGAGTGGAAAGCTGCCATAAACAATCAATGATGATTTCCAAATTTTGCCCCACCATTGCTGGCGAGTACCCCAAATATTTTTGAAAACAAGCTTGAAGGGGATAGCATATGCTTGTGATATAAGTTCGACCTTCAGTCAAATCCAACCTAGTAATAGTTTAACAAGCCCTAGGGAGGAGAAGCTCGAATCTCGTCATGGTGACGAGTCCAATGTCGTCAGGGTTTAACGAGTCCGACATAGGCAAAACTCAGAGTCTTTTTTATTTTTAGGGAGTTTGAAAAAGACACGGAAAAGAAAACTCGAGGGGGGTCCTTTTTCGTAAAGTTGTGTCTCTCGACCCCGAAAAGTCATAAAAAAATACTTGAAAGAATCGCTTGACCATTATGATCAAGGAGTACTTTTCGTGATTAGTGATCTTGACCCAAAAAATTAAAAAAGCGATCGAAACGATGTCGTTTCGTAACCAGTTAACGAGCCTGAAACGACAAAAGCCCGACAATGTTTTCTTGTTTACACGGTCAGAAAAGAGCTTAAAGCATACCACTTCTCATTTCATTTAACGAGTCTAAAGGGATAACTTGGCAATCTTTTCATATTTTAAGTCACAAAAGAGCTTAAACTCGACCTAGAGGAACGAGTGGTATAAAGGGTAGCAACTAGTTCTAGCAATGGTTGAACTAGTCAAAACATGTGATGGTCAATAGGCTGGCTAATAAAACCACTCATCACTGCGGTTCCTCAGGAAAAGAAAAACAACGAAGTGAAAGCATATGATCAGCCAAAGGGATGGTGGCAATGGAATGAAACAACCAAGGCTCATCTAGCAGAATTTAGCAGATAAAAGCGGTAATCACGAGATGTAGATCAGGTATAGGTTCATTTTTTCACAAGCTTGAACCATAGAAAACTCTGCTTGGATTCGGTTTCATGTTTACACAAGCTTGAAATGAAAAACTATGCTTGTTAAAGTTAGCATGCCCCCAGCATAATGATGCAAATCGAGGTACATTCCCCCCAAGCTTCATTGCATTCAACAAGGTGGATGGAATGAAGCTTCACTTTCGAGGTCTTGGAAAAACTTGTCTTGGATTTTACGAGATCTTAACCAAAGACTCAATTGGGAAAGGGGAGGTGTTTCATTTTTTAATGAGGTTGACAGAGTAAAAGAACTATCCTCATAATTCATGTTTCATTTTTTAACGGGCTTGACACAAGATCAGGAACTATGATTGACACCCTTGTTTCATTTTTTAACGAGCTTGACACAAGACAAGGAACTGTGCTCGGGGCACCCGGTTTCATTTTTTAACGAGGTTGAGATAGGAACAAACTATCCTCGTAACTCCTTGTTTTGTTATTTAAGGAGGTCGACACAATATAAGAACTATCCTTGGGACTCCTTGTTTCATTTTTTAACGAGGTCGACACAATATCAAAACTATCCTCGGGACACTCGGTTTCATTGGCCATATGAGAACATGGCTCCAAAGAGGTCTTCGCGGGATGGAAGGGATGCACTTTGGGAGGAATACATGTCATGATGCACCAACGACAGATCAGGTTCCAATGCCCCCAGTACATGATGTACAAGACCATCTACATGATCATCAGCAGAGGTTGAGATAGAACGGGTAGCCACATAATTGACCCGTGGCAAAGAAGGTATTGCTTATGAGCAAGAACCGATAGGGGATGACAGTGGCACAGGAGGCGCCAGGTGACTAAAGAACGAAATTTGATCTATGGTCACGATTCTTCCATCGTGTGGAAAACAAACCACACGGAAAAGTGAAGAGACAAGGGTCCCCATGGCATAAACATAGTCACGGCCAAGGAGAAGACTAAAATCTAAAACACCTTGGACAATTAGTATGTCTATATAGACGGTTTTGCCTCCCAAAGTGATAGGGAACTTCAGAAGGATCCCTAATGGTTGACTGGTTCCTCCATCAAACGCTAACAGATTCTGTGTGACCGACACAAGCTGTGGGGAGCCCAAAGCTTGCCAAGTAGTGGAAGGCATAAGACTGACAAATGCACCCTCATCCAAGATGGTGCCAGGTACTGCCTTATCATAGGCATAAACTGTAATCTGGAAAGGCACATGGGATGGAAGGTGGAAGGTGGTCAAATGACTCCAGTCGAAGGAAACGACTGAAATACTTGGTGGGGGAATCGTATGATTGCCCCTGCTCTACAGGAACCAAAAAAAGACTCTCTTGATCAGCAAGGATAGGAGGGTCATTCTCAGACTTAGGAGAATCTGACAAGATGAGAAGAACATGAGCATGACACTCTTTCAAAATAGAGTGATCAACAGGTGGTGAACCCAAGTCGACACTCTCTCCGACCAATGGTTGGTTTGGAACAGGCTTAGCACATCCAGGTTCAGAAAGAGGGGGATGGAGAAGATAAGAACCTAATTCAATCTCTTTGTCGATGGGGAGAGGGTCTGAAGAGAGCCTCTGATAACAAATGGGAAGTTGGGGTGAAGAATTTGTAGAACTTTCCAAAACAACGAAAGCTTTATCCATGAGCAGACAAAGGTGAAGGGGGTAGTTGCCTTCACATAGTCTACAAGGGAATCAAATCTTCCCTTTCTTCTTACCATTACCAGTTGATAGGGTAGCATCGCCATGAGATTCATAGGATGATGAGGGACGAGCCGGATCGTGAGACCATACTTCTAAGATCCTAGGAATGCCAAGATAATCATGAAGAACATGGTCACCCTTTCACAATTTACAAGGAAACTTAACCTTCTATGGAGGAGCAGAAGGTGTTCCAACCTAAGACATACTTGGAGCAGTAGCTACACAGGTGGCCTCGCATTTATCAGACTTATTCTTCTTCTTCATCATCTTCTTCTTCTTCTTAGTCTCATGGTTACTAGATGTGGAACTTTCACCAGGCGAAGGAGGAGAGGAGGAGGAAGAAACAGGGGAAGAAGGCGTAGGCTCAAACTTGGAATCATCATGTCGTGATTCAAATGAAGGAGATGGTGGAACAAGAATCATGACACTTGGGACCATCAAGGTTGAAAATAACCACATGGGCAAACCGATGGTTAACCCAGGCAAAGACAATGTTTCCATATACGGAGCACTGACATTTCCAAATGAAGGAAATGGACCAGGATTTCCATTGGGGGGAAAACCTTGGCCGGTAGACTCGGGGAATGTTGCCATCGAGAAATGAGTCTGAAAAACACTCTTATGAAAACCAAGAACTCAAACTTTTACCAGGAATATTTCGTGGGCAGTAAATTTTAGGACGCAGGAACAAAACTTGACCTTTTCATGTTTCAAGAGTCGAGAAAAGGACAAAAAGGTGACTCTATCTCTTTCGAGGTTTAATGAGCCTAAAAGGACAAGTGCTCAGATGGATATTTTCAATTAGGGAGTCTAAAAAAGAACAAAAGTGACTACTCTAGAGAACTTGGCAAAAGGTTTATCAGACAATTCGTAAAACTGCATATACGCCTTGGAAATCGTATGAAAACCAAGGACTTTTCGTACGACAGTCAATCTTCCTGAATGTTGTGTTTGGTGCGTTATGGTTTGTAAGGTGGCAGACACAGCTTCCTATGGATAAAGAATGATAAACCTAGTGGGGTCTCCCCATATACTCGACGGTACGTGGGAGCACAATTCCGTACTAGACCACTATTGAGTCACAGAAGGAGGAATCACCCAACCTTGAGTGGAACAAAAGTGACTAGGTTTAACGCGCCAGAGCACGTCTCTAGCCTAGACCTCTAAATAGTGTGTATTATGTTCCAATGCATTGTTAGATTCATTCAATTCATTTTAAAGTTGATCTTGGATTATGTTTCAGTTTTCAGGCCTTACCGTATGTATATAATAAATCCTAGGATGCAGCTAGAATGCACGAAAAATCCTTTTTCTTCAATTAACACCTACCTATGGGAGGGTAGAGAGATCATTCCAAACCAAGAAAACCAAGAAAACAACAGTAGTCACTCAATGCATACCGACACCAATTCCTAAAGCGCATGGATACTACTAATGAGAGATCTTTATCATTCACTTTTCAATATGAAAAATTGAAATGTAAATTCACTTTCACTTTCATACTAAATGAATGCAACCTTTTTGATTTTGATGTCTTTAAATCCAAAAGAAACAAATGAGCAACAAGAAAGTGTGAGCCCCGTTGATCCAAACAATTGTAATCTATGCTTGGTAGCGAAAAGAAATTGAATCAATGCCAAAATTGGTTCAATAACATTCACTAAACAATCAACCAAAAACAAGCTAAAGGGAAGGCTCAATGAAAGCAACAGGAAGCCGCAAACGAACCTTGAGCAAACAAGCAACAAAGTCAACAGATTCAAGGAACTTGAAATAGTGATCTAGGTCACATAAGAAAAAAGACAAGATTCATTCAACAAAGCTCACAAGAAAGTGCCTCAACCATGGATAGTGAAAAAACAAGTCATCAAGAAAGAGAGAGAAGTAAGGGACTAGTAGGACTGATGGACTCAGGAGGTAGAATTGAGAAAATCAATTCTACAACAATCAGCACAATTAATACACAAGCAACAAGCGCTAATGAAGCACTAGCCGCAACAACAAAGTGATGTCAGTGCGGAAGTACACGACTTTTCCGCGATGGTCTGATTTCCAGAACCGTCACGACTGTTAGGCATAATTATGTGATAAACAAGATATTACAAAAGGGTGATCGCAATGACAGTGCGACTATTAAAATTAAATCAGCGATGATGTTCAAAATAGTGACAGGTGAACAAAAACTCCCAAATCAAAAACAACCAATCCTTCAATCAAATAGGGGTATTTCCCAGATCCACCTAGGAAACTCAAAGGACTGGTAACTAATCCTCAAAACTTCAAAAGAGACCAAATAAAAAAAAATCAAGGCAAGAGCAAACAATAAAAACAATGGCCAAAACTCCTCCCCAGTGGAGACGCCAATTTGCGATGCAAGAAAGTGTTCCCTCTGCGGACAGAGGCAACCCCTCTAGCCCTAGAGTGGGTCTAGTCACAAACAAGGACAGATCAACAATAGCTTTCCTTAAATAGTTAAAGTTGGAGGCCTACCTCAATCGGTGGTCGATGGAGTTCCGTTGCGCTGCTCCAGCTTCCGCTTCCTTCTCCTCAACAAGTGATCAACCTGAAACAAAGCAAAGGAAATACAACAAAGCACATAACCGGGTACAACAATGAACTATTTACTCACAAAGTCAAGAAGTCATGAGCTATCAAGTACATTACATACAAGACATAGGAAAACATCATTGATTGCATTAATAATGAAATAAGAGTCATCTTACAACCAAAGTCTTGACATCACAAGCCTTCTCAGAAAGAGTACAGCCAACATGTTCTTCAAGCATTCACTCTTTGAAGATGGATCTCCCCAACATACAAGAGCTCTCTCACTCATAGGTTTTACTCAAAATCAAGGGTACTTCACAACCTTCCATAAGCTATCAACAATCCCACACTTATCACTCTCACATCAACTATCTAGCAAACTCACAAACACTAACAGCACTGCTCCACTAGCCAACTATCAAGAACTCAGGAACTAGAAATGCATATCAATGGTGAGAGTTTAAATAGGAGAAGGAGTCTCCATGAATGGGGGAAAGGAGAGCTTATCACCAAGGAAGGTAGCACAATTGACGAAGTTGCCACACTAGGGAAGGAAGGGTGACATAAGCAAGGCTAGCAACCAGGTTTAGAGTCATCTGGAAGGCCGACTGTTAGAACAATTCGCCCAATCTAGATCATCGCGGGCATAGAACTAAGCTTCAGCATTGACATCGCAAGTGATCAATGCAGATGGCCAGATCATCATTGAAGAGATCACACAGCCCTGCGCTGGTGCTTAAAAGCAGGCCATCGCGGGAATTAGGTGTACTTCCGCGCTGGCAGCATGAATGGACTGTTCATCAGCGCTTTTCAGTGCATTTATTTAAGCCAATAGTCGTGATGAGGCAGACAACTTTGGAAAAGTGGGTCAGTTGGCAACTTATGAGAGCATTTGTCTGTGATAGGCATGTTTGGCTTGGCCACATGACACAGTGGAAAGAACCGGGAGTGAAGGCGGTGATAAATTACTGTGTAACACACACTTTAACGGTTTATATTCATACTGAAAATCAAAATCACATGAGCTTTTACCCTTTTGTTCCACACGAGATTTCTATTCTCATTGAGCTCATATTAGGACACTTGTGTTATCTTTTAATAGATATGCCGCCCCAGCCAAACTCCCCACCTAACAATGTCTTCTGCCTGGATTGACCCGCCGAAACATGCCTTAAGGCCAAAAACAGGGGTAGTGCCCTGTCTCTGCCCCACGAAATAAGTAAAATAACGTCAAAAGTAGTGTTATTTCACTTGCGCCGAAAATGAATCCCACTTATTCTACACCTCTCAAGTCATTTCACAAAGTCGGACTAGAGTCAAGCTCAAGCCCTTGGCTGTGGTTTCACTAGATAGTTGATAAGGATAGTGGGAATCTCGTTAATCCATTCATGCACGTCACTAATTAGATGACAAGGCATTTGGCTACCTTAAGAGAGTCATAGTTACTCCCGTTGTTTACCCATGCTTGGTTGAATTTCTTCACTTTGACATTCAGATCACTGGGCATAAATCACATTGCGTCAGCATCTGCAGGGACCATCACAATGATTTGTTTTAAGTAAATAGTCAAATTCCCCTTTTTTGAGAAGAATCTTCGGCGAAATTCACATAGAGATATTATTTTGTCGACGTGTTTTGAACCAACCAGTGTGTTTCAATGTCAGGATAAGTTGAATGAGAAGATCTTTCTATGCATTATAAATTGATTGGGCAAAATGTCCAATGACCAAATTTCCAGATCAGGTAACGACTAAAATTATAACAGCTAGATTGACCAGGGAATGGCTAGTTAGATTTGGAAAGGTATAATTTATTTAAATAAGTAAGTTCAGTGATTAATTTCTTTATAAATGGATAATTTTATAATTGCAAATATATGTTATAATAAGCGAGTTAATAAATCAAGTCATAGAGAATAGCTGATGTTACACAGTAATTTATCACCGCTTTCACTCCCAGTCTTCTCACTGTGTCATTTTTCCAATTCAAACATGTTCATGATAGACAAATGCTCTCCTATGCTGCCAATTGACCCACTTTTCCTAAGTTATCTGCCTCATCGCAGCTATGGGCTTTATAAACGCATTGAAAGGTGCTCATCAATAGTCCATTCACACTGTCAGCGTGGAAGTACACCTGATTCCCACGGTGGCTTGATTTTAAGCACTAGCGCGGGGCTATGTGTTTCCTTTAGCGATGATCTGACTAGCTACATTGATCACTTGCAATGTCAGCACTGAAGCTCCGTTTTGTGCCCGCAATGATCCAGATTGGGCAAATTTGTTCCAATAGTCGGCCTTCTAGATGACTCCAGACCTAGTTGTTGGCCTAGTTTATATCACCCTTCCTTCCCTCGTGTGGCAGTTTCGTCAATTATGCTACCTTCCTTGATGATAAGATCTCTCTTCCACCTTTCATGGAGACTCCTTCTCCTATTTAAACTCTCACAATTGCTATGCATTTCTAGTTCCTGATAGTTGGCTAGTGGAGCAATGCTATTAGTGTTTTGTGAGTTTGCTAGATAGCTGGTGTGAATGTGGCAAGTGTGGGATTGTTGATAGCTTGTGGAAGGTCGTGAAGTGCCCTTAATATTGTGTAAAGCTTATGAGTGAAAGAGCTCTTGTATGTTGGGAGATCCATCTTCAAAGAGTGAATGCTTGAAGAACATGCTGGCTAGAGCCTTCTGAGAAGGCTTGTGACGTCAAAACTTTGGTTGTAAGCTTACTCTTATTTCATTATTAATGAAATCAATGATGTTTTCCTATGTCTTTTATGAAATGTACTTGATAGGTCATGACTTCTTGACTTTGTGAGTAAATCGTTCATTGTTGTTTCGGGTTACGTGCTTTGTTGTATTTCCTTTGATTTGTTTCAAGTTGATCACTCATTGAGGAGAAGGAAACGGAAGCTGGAGCAGCACAACGGAACTCCATCGACCATCGGTTGAGGTAGGCCTCCAACTTTGACTGTTTAAGGAAAGCTATTGTTGATCTGTCCTTGTTTGTGACTAGACCCACTCTAGGGCTAGAGGGGTTGCCTTTGTCCGCAGAGGGAAAACTTTCCTTCATCACAAATTGGCGACTCCAATGGGGATGAGTTTTGGACTTTGTTTTTCTTGTTTGCTCTTGCCTTGATTTTTTGATTTGGTCTCTTTTGAAGTTTTGGGGATTAGTTATTAGTCCTCTGAGTTTCTTGGGTTGACCTGGGAAATACCCCTATTTGATTGAACGATTGGTTGTTTTTTATTTGGGATTTTTGGTTTGTCTATCATTGTTTTTAACATCATCGCAGATTTAATTCTAATAGTCACGCTATCATCACGCTCACCCTTTTGTAATATCTTGTGCATCGCATAATTACGCCTCACACTCATGACGGTTCTGAAAATTGGACCATCGCGGGAAAGTCGTGTACTTCCGCGCTGACATCACTTTGTTGTTGCGGCTAGTGCTTTATCAGCACTTGTTGCTTGTGTATTACCCGCACTGATTGCTGTAAAATTGATTTTCTCAAGTCTGCCTCCTGAGTCCATTAGTCCTACTAGTCCCTTGCTTTTCTCACTTGCTTGATGACTTGTTTTCACTGTTCATGGTTAAGGAACTCTCTTGTGAGCTTTGTTGAATGAATCTTGTTTTTTTTACTTATGTGACCTAGATCACTATTTCAAGTTCCTTGAATCTGTTGGCTTGGTTGCTTGTTTGCTCAAGGTTTGTTTGCGGCTTCTTGTTGGTTTGATTGAGCCTTCCCCTTAGCCTGTTTTTGGTTAGTTGTTTAGTGAATGTTATTGAACCAAGTTTTGGCATTGATTTGATTTCTTTTCGCTACTGAACATAGATTACAATTGTTTGGATCAACCGATCTTTTCCACACTTGCTTGTTGCTTATTTGTTTCTTCTAGATTTAAAGACATCAAAATAAAAAAGATTGCATTCGTTTAGTACGAAAGTGAAAGTGAATTTGCATTTCAAGTTTGCATATTCGAAAGCGAATGATAAGATCTCTCATTAGTAGTATCCGTGCACTTTAGGAATTTGTGTCTGTATGCATTGAGTGACTGCCATTGTTGTCTTGGTTTTCTTGGTTTGGGAATGATCTCTCTACCATCCCATAGGTAGGTGTTCATTGAAGAAAAAGGATTTTTCATTCATTCTAGCTGCATCCTAGGATTTATTATATACATACGATAAGGCCTGAAAACTAAAACATAATCCAAGATCAACTTTAAAATGAACTGAATGAATCTAACAACGCATTGGAACATAATGCACACTATTTAGAGGTCTAGGCTAGAGACATGCTCCGGCGTCGTTAAACGTAGTCACTTTTGTTTCCACTCAAGGTTGGGTGATTCCTCCTTCTGTGACTCAATAGTGGTCTAGTACGAAATTGTGCTCCCATGTACCATCGCGTATATGTTGGGAGACCCCACTAGGTTTATCGTCCTTTATCCGTAGGAAGCCGTGTATGCCGCCTTACAAACCGTAACGCACCGAACACAACATTTGAGATGATTGACAGTTGTACGGAAAGTCCTTGGTTTTCATATGACTACCAAGGTGTATATGTAGTTTTACGGATTGTCTGGTAAACCTTTTACCCAGTTCTCTAGAGTAGTCACTTTCGCTCCTTTTCAGACTCCCTAAAAGAAAAGGTTCCTCTAAGCACTTGTCACTTCAGGCTCATTAAACATTCGAAGGTGACTAGAGTCATCTTTTGGTCCTTTTCTCAACTCTTTAAAGATGAAAAGATCAAGTTGTGTTCTTGTGTCTTAAAATTTATTCATCCACGTTCACATTTACCCTGTTAGATCTTGTTTGCGTCAGCTTGAGTAGGGTTCTTTCCCGTTAGTTTTCCTAGGGTTTTTGAATCGAATCATCCTGGGGGAATCACTGATCCCATCTCCCATTCCAAGTGACCAAGGGTCTCCTTCTTCTATTTCTCCTAAGATACCGGTTGGTAGTGATACTCTCCTTATTATTCCGAGTATCCAACCGATTAAATCTCACGCTCCAGAGGATGAGGCTTATGATATTCACTGGAACCCCATTTGGGAGCCTTTTGAAGAAGATATTCCGGGTACTCCTCCTAGTGTTTCGGTCCCAATGTCTTACTCTGACATGGATGACACATCCCCCATCACGAGTGAAGGATCTATTGGGATGAGCGGTGAAATTCCTATCCCAACGGAAACTCCACCCTTCAGTGTCACCTCTCTCGGTGTCACGCTACCCTTACGCTATAGGGATTTGAGGGATGTTATGGGTTCTAGGACCTCCCTTATGAGTTCTATGTGGTCTCATGCCATCAGTCCGACTTCGGAGTCTTTTATTCCTCAAATTCACAATGTGTCTATCACCTCAGTCCCGACTATTCCAACTATCTGTGTGGCTTCTTTAGCCCCTGTTGTTGGTGTCGTCACTACATCCTCAGTTGTGACCACTGTTGCTGGACCTTCCCCCGTATCAATAAATAGTGGCCCATCGATATCTACATCCGGAGTTGTTGATCCTACTCTTAATGCCCCACCTTCTTCTGGTTCCATTCCAGTAGGGGGGAACATGATAAATATTTGCATGCTCTTCAGAATCTAGGCACGCAAGGCCCGTTTCATTATTACGATTCTCAAGGATCTCACCTTTATCACCACGAGCCTTTGCCATCTCAGCCTGCGGTTGAGGTCACAGTCCCGTTAGCTGTTTCTTGGGGTACCACTAGTTATGGTGTTGGCCAAGTACCCCCTTCGAATTTTCAAGGACCACCTTATCAAGGTCAGCCGTCTTACACGCAACCCTTCTATGGGCAGCAATATTATAGACAACCTTATCCAGGGCAACCTAGAGGCCCACAAGGACAACCCTTCCAGGGAGAACCTTCGGCTTCTGGTGGTTCATCTTTTACTTATCTTGGGCAACCCTCTGGTAATCCAGGACAACCTTACATGCAATAAGGTCAGCCTGGTGTCCAGTAGGGATACCCTTCTGGGAAGGTTAGTCAACCTTACGTATAGAAAAGCCAAACCACTGTCCAGCCTGGTCAACCATCTGGACAAGTTGGTCAGCCTCAAATCCTATTAGATCAACCAACTGTCCAGTCTGCTCAGCCATCCAGTCGATCAAGATAGCGCTCAGTTTTGCAAGGACTACCCAATACCCAGCAGGCTCAACCTTTTGGGCAAATGGGTCAATCTCAATCTCAACTAGGTCAACCTTCTGGCCAGGCGGCTCAGCCTCAATTATCTCAAGGACCACCTTATCAAGGTCAGCTGTCTTACACGCAACCCTCCTATGGGCAGCAGTATTACAGACCACCTTATCCAGGGCAACTTGGAGGCCCACAAGGACAGCCCTTCCAGGGACAACCTTCGGCTTCTGGTGGTTCATCTTTTACTTATCTTGGGCAACCCTATGGTAATCCAGGACAACCTTACATGCAACAAGGTCAACTTGGTCTCCAACAGGGATACCCTTCTGGGCAGGTCGATCAGCCTTACGTATAGCAAGGCCAACCCACTGTCTAGTCTGGTCAACCATCTGGACAAGTTGGTCAACCTCAAATCCAATCAGGTCAACCAACTGTCTAGTATGCTCAGCCATCTGGTCCATCAGGACAGCCCTTAGTTGTGCAAGGACAACCCAATACCCAGCAAGCTCAACCTTCTAGGAAAATGGGTCAATTTCAATCTCAACTAGGTCAACCTTCTGTCCAGGTGGCTCAACCTCAATTCTCTTAAGGACATCCATATGGGCCTACTCAACTGGGCACTCAAATGATTGTTTCTTCTCAAGCTCCACCTAGTTTTAAGCCCCAATCTGGGCTCCAGACCCAATCCGGTCTTCAAATGTAGGTTGGATCCCAACTTCAACCTACTTATCAAACGTAGCCTGGCCCCCGGGCTCAGTTTGGAGCCCAACCGCCTTATGTTTTCTAGCAATCCCAAGGGCAAACTCAATTTTCCTCGTATCAAAATTATCAACAACTACAGGTGAGTCCTTATCAGAATTACCAACAACCATATGTTGCTCTTGTAGGTCAAGTTGGTAATCAATGGAATGCTGGGGGAAAATCCAGGGTCAACTGTCCGGTTATAGCTACAACCCCTATGGAAATAAGCCCTACAGACAAAACCCTCCTAGGCCAAATCCGTTTGGACAGAATCAATGGGGGCAACAAGCAACTGGTTGGAACTCTAGTGCTACCTCCTACATGTGGCCTCAGATTTCCTTTAATCCTCAGTTACCCTTTTTAGCAATGTTGGTGTTACCGGATGTGTCCAAACTGACCAATGATCCTATCCTTCATAATCCGTATTGGCCACCGGTTCCAACTAAGATTCCCGGTGATTGTCCCAAATTCGATGGTAAAGCTGGAGAAGACCCCCAAGCCCACGTTATGACTTATCATCTATGGTGTTCATCAAATTCATGGCTTGATGATTCAATCCGGCTCCGCCTTTTTCAAAGGACCCTCACTGACTCTGCTGTTAAGTGGTATATTGAGTTAGCTCGTGAATCTTTTCAAGATTTTAACTCGTTGGCGATGGCATTTTTAACTCATTTTCAGTTGCCGATTCAATATGAAACGGGCACACATCTCCTGACATACCTTAAACAAACAATGGCTACGCACATCTCTGATCATATCCATGAATGGAGACGGCGTTGCCGTTTTATTAAGTTTTGGATTCCCGATCAGCTCCTGACCGACTGGTTCACGATCTCATTTGTCAGTCTGATAGCACGGGACATTACTATGGGGGCATGTGTAACTGAAGAGCAGGCTATTGCGCATGCTCAGTACCTTGACTTGGTTTATTCCCAGTCCGGTATACTATATTATTATTTTCCTGATGCTCCGAGGCCTGGAACTTCCAAAGCCCCGCCAACACCATCTGTTGACAGTATCATTGGTTCTGTCAATCCACCCTCTAAGAAATCTTCTGCGAACCCTGGGAAGCAAAAGTTGAATGCTTCGAATGAAAATACTTCTCAGGTTGTATCTAATTCTGGTAATACTTCTGAGTTTAATGTCGTCCAATCCACCACGACGGACAAACCCTTGAAAGGAAAAAAGAAGGGAAAAGGAAAGAATAAAGCTAATCAATCGAAACAGGATTCCACTAAACATCCACCCGAGGAGGGAACCAAACGCAAGCCCAAGTATCCTTGCCTTATATGTGACGAGGATCACTATATCAAAGACTGCTCGAGGTGGTCTGAAGTTAGTCATTTATTGAAAGGTTCCCCTGGGACTCCTGCGGTGCTAAAAGAACCTTTTCCCTCGCACCAAACACAAATGGTGGCTGATCCATCCCAATCCTCTTCTCCTTTTGGTTCCCAACCGTTTATGGCTGGGACGATCCCCATTCACATTAGTACTCGAGTAAAAGAATATCCCTCGCCTGCCGAGAAAGAGCCTGAGGTCCCCTCTAGCGCTCCTCCATCCAGTTCTGGTCCGCTCCATATTGAGAGACCTAGCACTGAGACGCCCGTTTGACCCCCTCCTAAAGGTGTACTCAAGAAATATTCTTAAAACCCTAATGGTCGTGCTGCTCAGCACTATAGCATCATTGAGGACTTAGCCTAGGCTTCGTCAGCCATTTCTGCTCTATAAGTTATCCAGAGCTGCCCCTCTCAGAGGAAGTCCTTTCTATCGGCTATTGGTGGCATCGACTTGACCGACTCAGATTTGATTTCTTTTGATCTCGATAGCCATATACCGAGACTGCCTCATGAAATTTCCTTCCTTATCCAGGTCATCATCAACTCTAAAATGATTCATTGTAACGTCATTGATGAAGGCGCTTCAATTTGCTTAATATTCGTTGCTTGTTGGAAGGCTATTGGTTCTCTGACTCTGAGCCAGCCTCCTACGACCTTGGAGGCCTTTGATCAGAGAGAGTCCCGCGCTTATTGTATACTCTAGAGTTTGCCTATTACTTTGGAAGGGAAGACGGTAAAAGTGGAATTTGAAGTCATTGATGCCAATCTAACTTACAACCTCCTTTTGGGCCAAAGCTGGACATATTCCATGCGAGCCGTGGCTTCATCTCTATTTCATGTCATTCGTTTCTCTCATCAGGGGAAGATTGTCACAGTAGACCAGTTGCCTTTCTTCGCCTACTCTTCCGAAGGAAACATGCCTTTTGTGGAGCATACCTCCATTCCATGGGAGAGTGTGGGAGTTGGACTCTTTAAAGATCCTACCCTTATGGGTGTTTTTTCACTCCCACCTCCGAACATCGCCCCTATTAATATAATTTCCATTCGCTCTGATCCGTGGGTTCTTCCCCCCACTGATCAGATAGAATCTTGGGGCGATGAGATGTTGATGAGTCCTACCAAGCTCAACTTCATCGATATTGTTTCTGCATCAGCTCCCCCTCCTGAATCTGCTCCTTCGAGTAGAGCTCTCAACTCGTATCCTCATTCTCCTTGGCTTGGAGACCACACTTCTTCAGACCCTTTAAAGGAAATATTTCCTTATGATGAAGCCATTATTGAGACCATGTCTCTCAAGGAACCCCCTTGGTCTGATCACCACCATCGTTCCTCGCTTCTCCCTGTCCATCGGGAAATGCTTCCTTGTCTTGAGCACTTTACTTTTAGTTCCCCATTGCACCCTGTTGTTACCATCGGCCCTTTTGCTAAACGGGGCATTGATTATATGGCCTGTAACCCTCGCTTGGCCGGGGGGCATGGGTATATCATCGGTGTCGTTGATTATTTTACAAAATAGTCCAAGACGATGCCTACATTATCTGGGATGGTCACACAGTGGCGCAATGGGATAAGCCCTGAAATGGGTTTTACTTGAAAAAATATTATGCGTGAATTCCATGCACTCTGATTTGTACATACGTGTGTTTTTAGCAAGGGTGTGTTGTGTGTGTGGTTTCATGTTTTGGCTTGGTGTGTTGGCATGATTTCCGCTTATTGTGTCTTTTTGCTTCTTGTGCAGATGTCTGATGCACCTTACATTGATTTCGCTAATGGTGCCTGCCGCAGTATCCGCAACATGTCTTCTGCGGCATGGGTGATTTACGATCCTCATGGTGAACTGGTAGACCTTCAAGGTGTTTTTCTAGGTTGTACCACGAAAAATGTTGTTGAGTATAGTGATGTTATTGAGTTACTGGCTGAGGTGATCAATCTCAGTATTCGTACATTGGTTGTGAACCTAGATTCTCAACTTGTCATCCACCAGCTCAATGGGTGATATTCCATCAGAAACCATTGGATTTTAAGGTTGTATATACGTGTTAAATTGTTATAAAGGAATTTTGATTTCATCACATATCAACACATTCCATGAAGGTTAAACATGTTAATTGATGCATTGGAAAACCATGTATTAGACAGACATTTACGTAACATGTAATCAAAACAGCATATAAGATGCATGTAAAACACAATAAAGTACCATATATATATATATATATATATATATATATATATATATATATATAGATCGTGTGGCGCACCGAGGCGCTCAAAAAATAAGTGTATATGTCCCAATAGAGTCTATGTTCTCCATACATCCAAGACACATGTCTCTCAAAAAATCATCAGCAAGAAATAAACCTAGGTGTCTACTATGGCGGGTTATGCTCCCTATAGCACAACACCACTCGGGCCACTAGCCTCAATAGGTAGTGCACCCTAGGTTTCACTCCTACTGTGTGGATCTACAATGCTACGGGGACCTCCTCGACCCCCATGTAATTAGGGATCCCCGCCATCAGACCCTCAAGTTTTCGGGCCACTGTCTCCATCTCGTCATCCTCTGGGGGAGCCAAGGCCAGTGCTCCGATGCCCTGTGCATCCCTCCATGCCTCTGGAGCCAACCCAATGGGTCTCACTTGTCCCATATCTGCAATTCCGTAGCGTTCATTATCAGGACATATACATGAAAAAATATAAAAACATCATAAAAAATAAAATGCAAACATAATGTGATCAAGTGTCTTACCACCATCATCCCACTTCTCTCCAGCGGGCAGCTGCATGTCAGGATCTCCGCGGAATTCCATGCCAGCATATGGCCAATCCTTGACAAAGATCACTTGGTGCTCCAACCACTCTCGAAATAGTGTCCCCCATGACACTGGTTGTCTGCCACCTCCTCGTGGCATGACGTGTGCCCACCGTGTAGCCCTGGTCTCACGTGGTCTAGGAAAATCCAAATCCATGTCCTACAACTGCAATGCTGGCACTCGCTCTAGCATGAGCGGGACTAAGATGGACCCATAACCAAACTACTTCATCTCCCCTCATTTGTAGTTGGTAAGTTGCCTCTTTATATTCACCGTCACTGTGTCTGCCCAGTTAAACATGGTTGGATTGAGACATTCGAGAGCCAGCCGGAGATGGGTCTTCGAAGCCGTGTGTTAGGCTTGGGAGCCCACTACCCATGTCACCATGAATAACATAGCACAAAGGACTACGTCCTCCACTGTCGGGATTTCCACCTTCCCTTTTTTGGTTTTGCATGCCCCTGGGCACACTTGAACCATCAACATCTCTAGAGAATCACCCCCAGGTCGCTGCCCCTCTAGAATGGGCCTCTCACCATGGAGGGACAACCCAGTCAAACATATATGTCTGTAGTGTCAAACTCGATATCCCAACCGCGGATGATGAATTTCCCATCTGTGGGATTCCAGGCCCTGATCAGTAGCTCCAGTAAATTAGGTTGTGACTGAAGGTGCAGAGTGAGGACGAATTTAAGCAATCTGCATGCTCGTAATGCATTTCAGCACCCCACATCAGTGAAAGCTTGAATATTATTGTCATCATGCATTCATTCTTGCCAGAAAAATACCATTATAGCCTGCATGATGAAAAAAAATGAATTAGCACTTCTTTTGCAAAATTCCAAGCGTAATTTGTGTAAAAACATAATTTCGCGTCATCATCACATCTGTTTTTAAAACAGATGCGATGACGTGATGTTGCTAGTTCTACTTTTTTGCATTCATCGCTGAAGTACATCACTTTTCTGTGATGGTCGGGGTGCGTTACGTGTGAATTCTTTCGGTCATCGCAGACCAAATGGGTATATCCGCGATGAACGAGCGGCGGAATTTGGTCCAAAAATCTGCCTAAACTAACGCATTCAATAGTCAAAATGCATAAAAAAGGTATTGAATTGAAGCATAGGATGAAGTTTACCTACCTGGACAAAGTTTCGGGGTGAACAATGGATGAACGAGGTCGAAATTAGCTCGCCAACTTTGGTGCTCCAAAATGCTCCACAATGGAATGAACAGTAACAATGGTAAAAATGAATGGTTAACTCCCTTTTATAGTAACTTTTGGAAATTAAAAAATTATATTTTATAAATGTGGTTTTTTTTTTCTCATTTTATCACATGGTTAAGTTAAAATCTAGTTTTTCAATTATGTTTTTATGTGTATTGTTCATTTTATATTGACTGGGTTTATGCATGACATGTTTTTTTGCAGAGCTATAGGTAGTGGAGTTTCATGTACACTTGATCCATGAAGTCATCTTTAAGCTCTTTTCTAAATTGAAAAATGAAAATATAATTGATTTGTTCCTCTTGACTCATTAAAAGTAAATAAGAGGTGGTTGCCTTTAAGCTCTTTTCTGACCGTTTAAAAATGAAAAGATTGACGGGCCTTTGTCGTTTCAAGCTCGTTATTGGTTACGAAACGACGTGATTTCGGTCGCTTTTCCACTTTTTTAGGTCGAAATCACTAATCATGAAAGGTACTCCTTGATCGTAATGGTCGGGCGGTTCTTTCGAGTATCATTTTATACTTTTTCGGGCTCAAGAGACATAAATCTATGAAAAAGGACCCCCCTGGAGTTTTCCTTTCCGTGCCTTTTTCAAACTCTCTAAACATGAAAAAGACTCCAAGTTTTGCCTATGTCAGCCTCGTTAAACCCTGATGACACTGGACTCGTCGCCATGACGAGACGCAAGCTTCTCCTCCCTAGGGCTCGTTAAACTATTACTAGGTTGGATTCAACAACAGGTTTATCATCGATTGTCTATGACAGCTAGTCACTCTTGAACATCAACACTTTTTCTTCTTGTCGAGTTGGGATATCCATACATCG
Source organism: Pinus taeda (assembly GCA_000404065.3). Classification (NCBI taxonomy): domain Eukaryota; kingdom Viridiplantae; phylum Streptophyta; class Pinopsida; order Pinales; family Pinaceae; genus Pinus; species Pinus taeda. The sequence continues at coordinate 27,363 of APFE030539826.1, read as the reverse complement.
TCATTTTTCCTTCCGCAGGTTGGGTTGTCATTTAGCCTCATTCCATCTGATCCATGCTGCTTCCATCAAGCCTCTGATCCTTTCATACTTGAATGCTGCCACCCTTCGGAGTCGTGTCGCCGACATGTTCGAGAGTATAATCCTTCTGTAGTTTACACCTCTATCTCCTTCTCTAATACTCTGTTTCGGCATCTACCACTTGTTCCTTGTCTCGTGTCATTGATAGGGGAAACATTATGGCCCTCATGTGATGGGTCATCTCGTGTCGACATCAGCTCATTATCCAGGAGATTGATCTAGAGATCCCCTTTGGCACCTTAGAGCTTGCATGCCTCAATGGCAAGTTATTCGCACCTGACAATCGACTTTCATCATTGGTCTTCGATTGGGTGATTCCACAAGTGTTCGACTTCAGCTCCTTTTTCACACTCCGTGGATTGTGATAGCTAGTACCTTCAGAACCATTGGCATTATAGGTGGTTTCTCTCGCTCTTGTTAACGGTTTCCATCATCGACCGATAATCAAGCGACTTTCTATCATGCTCGACCTCAGCACATCTATTCACATGTTAGAATTTGTACTATGATTGGTTGGGTTCAAGACCCTGAACTCAAATCACACACGTTCGGGCTGTGTGGATTGGTTTGTGATTACATGACTCATTGATGGATGGCTGCGACCATGCCTGAGTCTTGATGGATGGCTGCGACCATACCTTTATCATCATCATGGTCTCATTAGCTAGATGGCTGCGTCCATACCACAAACCTATTCCGTATGTCTTTTGGATGGCTGCGCCCATGCCTAGACTACATGTACTTCAGAGATATCAGTTCGACTTGTGTATAGGTCCTTCCAGATGGTGTTCCAGCTTCGCTAGCTTTGTAAAGAATTTCACCCCTCCCACTCTCTCGGGCTTCATACTTTAGGGGGCATTTATTACACAATAATTTATCACCGCTTTCACTCCCATTCTTCTCATTATGTCATGTGTCCAAGTCAAACATGTTCATGATAGACAAATGCTCTCTTATGCTGCCAATTGACCCACTTTTCCTAAGTTATCTACCTCATCGTGGCTATGGGCTTTATAAACACGCTGAAAGGCACTCATGAACAGTCCATTCACACTGCCAGCGTGGAAGTACACCTGATTCCCGCGATGGCCCAATTTTAAGCACTAGCGTGGGGCTATGTGTTTCCTTCAGCGATGATCTGACTAGCTGCATTGATCACTTGCGATGTTAGTGCTGAAGCTCAGTTTTGTGCCCACAATGATCCAGATTGGATGAATTTGTTCCAACGGTCAGCCTTCCAGATGACTGTAGACTTGGTTGTTGGCCTAGTTTATGTTGCTCTTCCTTCCCTGGTGTGGCAGTTCTGTCAATTGTGCTACCTTCCTTGATGATAAGCTCTCTCTTCCACCTTTCATGGAGACTCATTCTCCTATTTAAACTCTCACCATTGCTATGCATTGCTAGTTCCTAATAGTTGGCTAGTGGAGCAGTGTTGTTAGTGTTTTGTGAGTTTGCTAGATAGGTGGTGTGAGTGTGGCAAGTGTGGGATTGTGGATAGCTTGTAGAAGGTTGTGAAGTGCCCTTAATCTTGTGTAAAGCTTATGAGTGAGAGAGTTATTGTATGTTGGGAGATCCATCTTCAAAGAGTGAATGCTTGAAGAACATGCTGGCTGGACCCTTCTGAGAAGGCTTGTGACGTCAAGAATTTGGTTGTAAGCTTACTCTTATTTTATTGTTAATGCAATCAATGATGTTTTCCTATGTCTTGTATGAAATGTACTTGATAGATCATGACTTCTTGACTTTGTGAGTAAATAGTTCATTGTTGTTTCCGATTATGTGCTTTGTTGTATTTTCGTTGCTTTGTTTCAGGTTGATCACTCATTGAGGAGAAGGAAACGGAAGCTGGAGCAGCACAATGGAACTCCATCGACCACCGGTTGAGGTAGGCCTCCAACTTTGACTGTTTAAGGAAAGTTATTGTTGATCTGTCCTTGTTTGTGACTAGACCCACTCCAGGGCTAGAGGGGTTGCCTCTGTCCGCAGAGGGAACACTTTCCTGCATCACAGCTGATTATATTTTAATTAAATATAAGTTAATTATTTTTTAATTAACTTATAAGTTAATTATAGCTGATTATATTTTTTAAAATATAATTAACTTATATTTAATTAGAATATAATCAACTATTCTCTATGACTTGACTTATTAACTCACTTAGTCTAACATATATTTGCAATTATAAAATTTTCCATTTATAAAGAAATTAATCACTGAACTTACTTATTTAAATAAATTATTTCCTTCCTAATCTAACTAGTTGTTCCTTGGTCAATCTAGTTGTTATCATTTTAGCCGTTACCTGATCTGGAAATTTGGTCATTGGACATTTTCCCCGATCTCTTTATAATGCATAGCAAGATCTACTCATTCAACTTGTCCTGATGATGAACCACACTGGTTGGTTTGAAACGCGTCGGCAAAATAATATCTCTATATGATTTTCGCCAAAGATTCTTCTCAAAATTGATATGGATCACAGAAGCCTAAATTCTTTAACAGATTCCCCTTGTCTGTACCAGTTCTGAGTCAACTATTTGACACTTAGGTAAAAGCCCTCGGTAGTGGGAATTCGATGCCCGTAGGCCAATCAGCACGTGACTACCTGCCCTCGCCACAAGAGTAGCTTGGGAAGATTGCCAATAGCCCATAAGTTGATGGTGTAGACCCCTAGGCCCAACCCTTAGAGACAATCCTTTTCCTGAAGGTACGGATCCATTTTTCCGACTTCCCTTACCTACATTGTTCTATTGACCAGAGGTTGTTCACCTTGGAGAACTGATGTGGTTATGAGTATGACCGGGCATGAACGATACTCGGTCCTCCAGATTTTCTAGGGCCACCAAAGGTGCAACAGACAATGGAAGACGTGCGGTGCTCTTCTAGCTACTGGACCCTATCTCCATGTGAACCGATTCCAGGGTGGGAAAGTTGTTAAAAAGAAAAGATAACTCTTCCCGAGGCCCCCAATGACATCTCTAAATTTCCTAACATTGCCGCCCACCACCATGTCCCAGTTTGGGAATATTAACCCAATTCCCTTTCGATGCTCATGCAAAGTACAACCTTGATACAAGGCTTACCCATCTCTTAGGATTAACTAACCCATGTCCAAGTGTTGTTCACATGGAACCTTTCCCCACTTCAGTCTTCAAAGTTCTCATTTGAATATTTGCTACTACAACCAATAGATCTGCATTGGGGGCAATCCACCCAAGCTCACGCCCGAGGTTTCTCAACGGCCCCTGTGTCCAACTACTCATCAGAGCCAAGCAATTGCTCCGACGATTGAGTATAGGTTGCGCACTTCAATGCCATCCATTTTTAGGGCTAGTTGATTCGGTAGGTGAGTTGTTACACACTTAGTAGATTTTGACTTCCATGACCACCATCCCACTGTCTTCATCAACCATCACCCTTTGTGGGATCTAGGTTAGTTCGCAATTCGGCACTATAACTTGACTTTCTGTTCATCCCACATCGCCAGTTCTTCTTACCAAAAATGGCCCACTTGGAGCTCTTGATTCCATGGCGTGGCTCAATGGAGTGGCCACACCATCTTACCTATTTAAAGTTTGAGAATAGGTTGAGGGTGTTACGCCCTCGATGCCTCTAATCATTTTCTTTACCCGATAAAACTCACGCGTGAGCTCCAACTATCCTAAGGGAAACTTCGGAGGAATTCAACAACTAGATGGTTGGATTAGTCTTTCGCTCCTTTACCCAAGTTAGATGAACGATTTGCATGTCAGTATCGCTTCGAGCCTCCACCAGGGTTTCCTCTGGCTTGACCCTACTCAAGCATAGTTCACCATCTTTTAGGTCTCAACAGGTGTTCTCGCACTTGAGCCCTTCGCATAAGCTCAAGGTTGGTCAACGATGCACCCCCCCAGAGAGGGGATCTAACCCGTCAGCTTACTTGAACCTCGCAGGTTTTCAAACCCACCGACTTGCACACATGTTAGACTCCTTGGTCCGTGTTTCAAGATTGGTCAAATGGAAAGCCTGCCAACCAACACCATGAGCATGTATGTGCACATAGCCCAATACAAGGGCGCACGCTTCATTCCTCAACCACCGTAATCGCAAACCAATAGGTAGTAATCCACCTGTGCTTGAGACGATGTAGCAGCCCATGTTGGTTTGCACCTCAAGTCAAGTGGCAGACCAGCGTGAGTTGTTCCACGTTCAACCGAGACGCATCGATAGCCTCCATCCGCTTCCCTCCCAGAATTTCAAGCACTCTTTAACTCTCTTTTAAAAGTCCTTTTCATATTTCCCTCACAGTACGTGTTTGCTATCGGTCTCTCACCCGTATTTAGCCTTCAATGGAATTTACCACCCAATTAGGGTTGCATTCCCAAACAACCCGACTCGCTGACAATGCCTCGTGATGTGGCAGGGTCCTGGCCCGACAGGGCTATCACCCTCTTAGGCGCCCCCTTCCAAGGGACTTGGCCCAGGTCCGCCACTGAAGATGCTTCTATAGACTACAATTCAGGCAACACTGCTCCTCAATTTTCATGTTGGGCTCTTCCCAGTTCACTTGTCGCTACTGGGGTTGGAAAGTAGATGCAAATACCTTTCCAATGAGCTATCCTGCGCTCAATTTGGACACCAGGAAGGCCTCCAAAAGTCACCTGGAAAAGAGCACGACGCACAGGAAGAGGATTCCCGACTTTTTGTAAGTGAGGCCCACTCATATGCACTTTAGTTTTTCGGCATGGCTAGTTATCCAAGTGGAAAAGGAAGGCAAAAGGTCACCCAAGCCATTTTTCATGTTTGTGGTGCTGCACTTGTAGCTGATGTTTGGCTCTCCACCTTCATGTTGTGACCCTTGGGCGTTCTATCTCTTCATGGCACATTCTATATATTGTATGCAAACCATTTTCAAAGCAATTCGTTGGTTGGCTTGTAACTTCTGGGGGACTGTGGGAAAGAAACTTTGTTTCTGCACTATATATTTTTATAGATAATTGATGAAAGGCAGCGGCTCTGTTTCATGAGATTCATGTGGTTGTGAGTGTAGCAAGTGTGTCTCTTATGTTTCATATGTATCTTGTTATGTTTCATAGTTCATTTCATATTCATTTCTGGTGAAATTTTTCGAGTGAGATTAGTAGAATTCAATTTTATTGCTCTACCTGTGGGAAAATTTCATGTACAGTGTTCATTCTTCTGTTGAAAAGGATTCATGTTGTCCATGCCCTTTTCACCTTCTTAATCAATCTCTCCATTTCGCCATATCTTAAAACTAAAATTGCTATGCTTTCTGCCTACCTTGCCTCATGAAATAATCTATGCCTTTATGTTAAGTTCTCTATTCATTGAGGTCCAGTGGTCCCATAACATCCCAAAAACATAGTCATTCATAAAAATCACTCCTTATATTCATTTTCACTTACTAGCCTAAGACAAATAATTCATTGTAAGTCATCTTAGGCCATTTCGTTTACTTATTCACTGAGTGTGACTCGGAGAGAGCCCTCTCCCGTTCTGGTAGGGCTAGCTACCAGACTGAGCATGGTTTGTGGTTACCCTGAATTTTTCCTTCTTTCAGCCTAAGGCAGATTTAGGTGCTAACGTAGTGGCGACCATAATGGGGACAAAAAAATGGTTTTCTTGTAGATTATCTTGCCCCAGGACATATCTCGAGTTTAGATCTGATGGTTGATGGTGAACAACAATCAGACATAAGAAGATGGCTGAAATCATTCACCTGGTGACTCCTTTCACTGAAGAATCCAGCAACCAGTGCTTCATGGTGACTCCACTGCAGAGGGATCAATAGCTTTGAGATTTTTTAAAATGGAGCGGATTGCAAGAAGATACGCTCCCATGAGCCGAAATCACATTCCAGGCTTTCCAAATAAAATTCCGAAGGTAGATTGGTTAAGGAATCTGCCTACATTTAAATATGATGGTAAGAAGGGCGCTACTTTACATCTAGTTTCATTTAACATGCATATTCGCAAGTTGAAGGTTGATTTTCCTGAAGAGTGCTTAATGAAGATATTCATGGCCACTCTTGAAGGTGAACACTGATCTTGGTATGAAAATTTGTCCGCTGCTTGTATTTATTGTCTAACGGATTTTCATGCCCTGTTCATTGAAAGATATAAAGACTCTTATCCATCATTGAATATAGTTCATGATTGTTGCAAGCATGCTTATGGTTTTATTGAGTCTTGAAAAATATTACGAGGATAATAATTTTGTGGATGATGAGATCATGGAAGCCTTGTATGAGAATCCATTTCAGCAACATGAAGAGAAACTAGAGGAGTCCCATGAAGATGCTCAGGAAATCTTGTAGCAGAATCAATATCTTTGTCTGGTAGAAAATGAAGGAATTTTTCATCTTGACAGTCAACATGAATTACATGAAATAGATCATCAAGTTGGAGAGTTCCATATGGCTGAAAGTGATGAAAGAAAAAGTGTCGTTTCAGATTGGTCCATAGAAGAAGACAAAGTTTTGGGTCCAAAAATTCTCATGTCATCATAGCAAATCCTTCATGAAGAGGTAATCCAGTAAGTTCATAAACAACAAGATGAGATCTGCAGTCAAGTAAGTGAAAAGCTTTCTCTGGATGAATTATGGTAGATGATAAAAATGTTAGTGTTGGGTTTCAAGAATCATCCAAAGTTGCTTTTCTCATGATTGATGAATGTGATGAATGTAATGAGAATCTGGCTGTCATATCATGTCAAGATGATCAGAAATATATTCAGACTATAGCCGACCAGACCATTATGGATTCCATTTCAGATTCTTCCTCATATGTTTCACGTTTTGAAGTGTTCTTTGAAGAGGAAATCCACTCATCTGCTTGTTCAGAATTTTTTGAGGACCAGAAACATACTTTTTCTGAAGTACATTATGAAGGAAGATCAGAATCAAAATAAAAAGACATCTTGTTTCCTCAGCAGGAGGTAAATCTTCATGTTTTTCATGATCCAATGGCAGATTTGTTGCAGACAGCAGTGAAGGTCATTATTGCAGTATTCAGTGATGAAGGAGATCACGGTCAATTATGTTTTGGAGGTCCAGTTACCAGCATCAATTGTTGACCAGAAGATCTGATCAGAAGAATCAGTCAAGAAGCCATCTTCTTGATTGGTTACATTGGTAGTGTGATATAGTTTGATGATATATAGTCTTGTAAGAAATGTAGGTGGTCATGTACTACCACCAAGCTTTAAGTTTTAAGTTCATTTAAGTTTTTTTTAGTCATGTCAGTTTGCATTGAGTCAGTTTGCATTGAGTCAGTTTGAGTCAAGTTTTAGTCATAAATTGAGTCATGTTGGTCTGTCGAAATAATGGGCTCCATAGCCCAATGGACAAAAGGCACTGTCTAGCTCTTCCAGAGATCTGATGTTCTTGGCACCTCCAAGGAGCTACCATCCCCCATTGGAGCCAATGTTAGTGTCAGTCTTTGTAGCCTTCCTCCAGTGATTAAACATGTTCTTACACAATTGATTTTAAGGTATCAAGGTCAAATTTTGTCATTTCAGTGAGTCTTCAAGCAAAATTTGGTCACTAGGCACTAGGTCTAGGGTTTGCTTGTACTCCTTCCAAACTTGTCCAAATGTCAGTCCATGTCACCATTCAACTGAGTGTATCATCATTCAAAGGGTTTTCATCATCATGTCCAGTTCCATTGGGTCATTTCACACCTTGTTCATGCTTCAGTTGTGCCTAGGCAAGGTTCATTTCCCTCTCCTAGGGTTTTGAAGCTAATTTCTCTTGGATGGTCAAATCATCGGAAAAAATTGTATCTTGATGTTCATACACCTCCCCCTATCCATAATGTACCTTATAAAACTCTTCCCATCACTGAGATCCCCCAAATTCCTCATTTTCGCACAAACCCTAGTTTCTTGCTACAACTTGGCAATTTTCTATGGTCGGGCCTGTGTTTTGCCTTTTTGGACCCCTTTCCCTCACTTAATTTCTAAGATTCCACTTTCTCCTACTTCTTAACATCCCTCCATACTTCCTAAAATTTCCTAAAGAATTTAGAAGCTCCCTATCCCCTTCATTTCATTTCATTTCGTCAAATCCCTTGTCCCACACATCGGGATATGTTTGCCTCAAATGATTTTTCTGAGCAATAAAAGATGAATTTGGGAAAAAAGAGAGAGGTTTTTGTCCATAATGGACCAAGGAAGAAAAACCTCCTTCATGTTTTACACAGGTGTCACGGTTTTGAAGAAATGTCAAAAATACAATTGCCTAGGGAGAATTGATGCACCTCTGGAGAGACCTCGTAAAAATCACGCTTTCTCCTAGCTTGGTTGTCTCAATGACTTGCTTGATGATCCAAACGCTAACTAGAGATGATTATCTTTCCAATGAGCTATCATGAGCTCAATTTGGAGTTGAGGAAGGCATTCAAAAGTTGACTGTAATAGCACTCTGCCTTTAGGCAGCCTCATTTGGCACAGTTCGACCAGTCTTGGGAGATTTGATTGTTGAAAATGAAAATGAACTCGAAATCGAAACATTCCAATTGCGTTGGAAAGGAGACTTAAATAACTTTCCAATGAGCTATCATGAACTCAATTTGGGGTTGAGGAAGGCATTCAAATGTTGACCACAACAGCACTGCCTTGAGGCAGCCTCATTCGGCACAGTTCGGCCAGTCTTAGGAGATTTGATTTTTGACAGGGCAAATGAACTCCAAATCGAAAAATCCTGGTTGGGTTGGAAATTAGACTCAAATACCTTTCTAACAAGGTATCCTGTGCTCAATGTGGACACCAGGAAGGCCTCCAAAAGTCACCGGGAATAGAGAATGATGCACAGGAAGAGGATTCCCGACTTTTTGTAAGTGAGGCCCACTCATATGCACTTCAGGTTTTCGGCATGGTCAATTATCCATGTGGCAAAGGAAGAGAAAAGGTCACCCAAGCCATTTTTCATGTTTGTGGCACTACACCTGTAGCTGATGTTTGGCTCTCCACCTTCATTTTGTGGCCCTTGGGCGTTCTATCTCTTCATGGCACATTCTATATATTGTATGCAAACCATTTGCAAAGCAATTGGTTGGTTGGCTTGTAACTTCTGGGGGACTATGGGAAAGAAACTTTGTTTCTGCACTGTATATTTTTGCAGAGATTTAATGAAAGGCAGTGGCTCTGTTTCATGAGATTCATGTGGTTGTGAGTGTAGCAAGTGTGTTTCTTATGTTTCATATGTATCTTGTTATGTTCATAGTTCATTTCATATTCATTTATGGTGAAATTTTTCGAGTGAGATTAGTAGAATTCAATTTTATTGCTCTACCTGTGGGAAAATTTCATGTACAGTGTTCATTCTTCTATTGAAAAAGATTCATGTTGTCCATGCCCTTTTCACCTTCTTAATCAATCTCTCCATTCCGCCATATCTTAAAACTAAAATTGCTATGCTTTCTGCCTACCTTGCTTCACGAAATAATTTGTGCCTTTATGTTAAGTTCTCTGTTCATTGAGGTCTAGTGGTCCCATAACATCTCAGAAACACAGTCATTCATAAAAATCACTCCTTATATTCATTTTCACTTACTAGCCTAAGACAAATAGTTCATTGTAAGTCATCTCAGGCCATTTCATTTACTTATTCACTGAGTGTGACTCAGAGAGAGCCCTCTCCTGTTCTGGTAAGGCTAGCTACCAGACTAAGCGTGGTTTGTGGTTACCCTAAATTTTTCCTTCTTTCAGCCTGAGGTGGATTTAGGTGCTAATAGGGGGTAAACCCTTGAAGTAAAACTTCTTTTAGTTCAATATCGTAAAATAGCATAGGCTAAATTATATAATAAAATTTGGGCCCAATCCATTATGGTGGCATTGGTAGGCGCATTAAATAGAGGTAACCACTCTGATGAAAAATTATTGATGTCTGGTCCCCCAAACAATCTACACAACATTGCAATGACAAAACAATAAGGAGAAGAAAGAGAGCCAGTGGCATACATACCATTTTTATCCTTCTTGAATCTTTTCTCATTGTTTTACAAGTGCTTTGTGCAATCTACCAAGTCTTTGTTCTCCTTGGCAAACTTTTCTACAAACTGCTTGTTGTAGCTAGCCTGGGGTTCTGGCAAGTGATACATGTGTCTCAAATTGCTTGGGCTAAGAGATCCCATGACTTGTTAACTGGCCGTCTTGAAATCTCTATCAGATATATCTGCATGACCAATAACCCATTTCACCATATCAATGTATGGGATTATCTTCGGCCTCGCAGCAATACGGTGTAGAAATGAGCATGCAAGCTCAGTTAGGGATGCTTCAGAGGAGTCACGTCCATCTGCTGTAACTGTAACCTTCATAATCCTCAAGTTTTCCTCTTCTAACAATTGGTACATGGCTTCCCAAGTAGATATCGTTGCATCCCTAGTACATGTGGTGTATGTGAATAATGGAGTCATTTTTTTCCTCAGATGTGGGTGCCTTGCCTTTCTTCCGCTTTTTGTCGTGTATTACATTTTGCGTACTCTTCCTGAAAATTGCAAGCTAAGAGAAAGGATATGATCAAGATGCTAGTGAGTACAAGAAATATCAATAGAAAGACAAAAATAAGGTGGCAGGAAAGATTTAATTCTTAAATCATATCAAAGATACCACCTTGCGTCAAATGTTCCTTTAACCTGATCCGAATTGTTTTTTAATAAATTACCACTAACGGACCATTAAGTTAAAGTTTTATGTTCATAACTTTGCATCGAACGATGAAAAGTAATGTCACAGAACTCTGAGCCCTTAGATCTGTGATAAAAGCAATTTTGCGATTTGCTTCGCATATCGCAAAACCTATTATCATTAAAAACCATTGTTTTGTCGGGTGGCTGCGATATGCGATCTGTGAGAGGCTGTCACATTTCGCCCTATTTGGGTGTGTTACGTTAAGTGGTGCTGCTAAATTTGGAATTTGCGATGTGATGAGGCTATAAGAATTTGTGATCTCGCGTTCTCGCAGATCACATTTTCGAGGAGTTACTTTGATAAGAGATGCCCACTGTGACCTTTTGCGATGCGACCATAGCGTTTAAAAGCAGGTTTTTTTTAAAGCTTCTCTTTATGTTCGATACTTTTCCGTTATAAAGTTTTCCTTCGGTCTTGTGGTCATGTAATGCTTTTTATAAGGAAACTCATAGCTTGTGATGATTATGCACTTCAAGTATGAAAATGTAAATTGACATGTTTTAGCAAGTTCCACTTTGATATCTTGTTTTATTTTAAAAACAAAAGGCATCATTAATTGCTAAGATTTGATTTTTTGGAAGGGTCCCCATTTATTAATGTTATTGCTAACACTAATAAAAGGGATTGTTGATGGTCACAACAATTGGCATTTCACTTGAAAGAAATAGTTATCTCTAATGGTTTTTTTAATTTTTTGAATCTTCTAAAGTAGAAATGGTTTTGAAAATCAAACTTTATTGTAGAAATATAAGGTAAACAATGCTATTTGCTAACAACAACATCTTGTTCCAACTATCCTTATTCTGATTATCTTCTTCCCAAAATCAGTCATTGTACTTACATCAGTCATTACTTGGTCTGTAAAGATAAAAACAAAGATATCTCCTTAGATCAATTTAGGTGTACTCATTTGTCGTAGGTAGAGCCTCTGCTGCCAACAGGCATCCATAGCCTTGACAGGGTTACCTGTTACCCAGCAATGATCCAGTATCTACTTAAGAAGCATGCAATTTTCAAAGATAAATCCTCATATACACTTATTGCCTTTTCTTTTCCTATTTTTCTTTTAATTCTTAAAGAAAAATATCTTGGTTTGGTGGCCAAAATTAACAATGCCATTCACTTGATTTATAACTTAACTGAACAAACTGGCTCATGATGAGAACCCTTGTATTTTGATTGAAACAATCTCAAGCCATTACCCTGTTTTAGTATGCAGTTTGGCAATGCCAATTAGTTGTAATATTTATGATCATGATAAGCCAGCTCTTGATGGGACCTCTTATTCTTTAAGTTTAAAGTGCATAGTTGGATTACTCTTTTCATCTCGCAATTTTCTAAAGTGGGGAGGAAGTCATTGGTTCCTTAAGAATTCTTCTGGACGACAATTGTAGAGTTTAAAAATAGCTTTCCTATAGAGAATCTTTGTCTTTTTATTGATACCTTTTATGACTGATGTGAGGAAAACTTCTCCTTAAGTTTGATTTTAACCAAAACATGTATAGATGAAATAAAAAAAACAAGTAAAAAAAAATTCAAAATAATAGCACTTGACCCTATTTTTCAAAAATAAAGATTAATTTTCCTAACCACTTCCACTTATACAAGTGAAAAAAAACAAAATTGACAAGAGACACTATTCTTTTCGTGGAAACCAAAAGTAAACATTTTCAACCTGTTTTATTATCAAAAAGAAAACTGAACTAAAAAAAATAATCTACAGAAAAATAGAAAAGATCATCTTCTATGGGAAATGTTTTTTAAGGATCTATCCATTAACAAGTAAAGACTCTCTTTTCCCTACTAAATCTTGTAACATGAAAGTCCATGGACCTATGATTTCGACAATTTGGAATGGTCCAAGCCACATCCGTTAAAATTTAGTATGCTTGCCTTTCTCTTCATGGGATTTATCCCATTTCAATACTATGTCTCCAAGCTGGAAATCTTTTCTAGATACCAAGTTTGAATCAAAAGAAGCCTTTACTAATTGTTGATGATGTGCATGGGTAATTCTGGCCTTTTCTCATTCCTCTTCAAGCTTAAGGATTTGCAGTTGTCTTAATTTCAAGGATGAGGAAGGCGTTTCTTTAATGAATTGAACTAAGGCTAAAGAAGGAATAGCTAGATTAGTTGGGAGGACCACTTCTTTCCCATAAACTAAATTAAAAGGAGAAGTGCCAATAGAATTTTTGAGTTATTTGATCTGCCCAAAGAGCACACATTAAAGACTTATTCCAATTTCTATGATTTTGATCAATAGTCCATTTAATGATTCTAATAAGGTTTTTGTTTGTTGATTTGACCAACCCATTTTGTTGCAGATAATAATTGGTAGATGTTAAAATTGGCAACTAGGGCAGAACTTCATGTGGGTCATCTTATTCATGGCTAATAATATTTTTATTAGATTCCTCTCATCGAGAGGTGTAGGATTGATATAAGGATCATCCGATTTCGATAAGTATTCATGGAGATACATATTTATTTTGATTATGGAATTATTATCACGCCGACCTATAACTCATGTAGGCTCAAAAGCTCAACAGTCTCATCTATTGAAACACCAATGTTGTGTATAAATATAAGAGGACTTTTCCTCATTTTCACTCACTCTTCTCATCACATCTCTCTCTCTCTACTGCGCAGAAATGAGTCTCTTCTCTACTGCGCAGGAATGGGTCTCTCTCTCACACATGTGAAGCCGGAAGCTGTTGAACCTGACGCTACAACTACAGATCCAAATATTGACCTGCGTGGCCTAGAAGATCTCCTCTTTGGAACTACGTTGTAGGTTCATCTGAACCTCCTCTGAAAGTTTCAACTTTTGGTGGTGGAATGAAGTCAATCCGACGAATGGTTTGCAAGATATCGACTGCCCTAGTTTGAAGCCGGAAACAACTAAAACTGAAGATGCAACTACAGAAGTAAAGATTTATTTATGTGCCCTAGACGATCTCCTCTTTGGAACTATGATATAGGTTCATCTGAACCTCCTCTAAAAGCCACAACTTTTCGTGGTGGAATGAAGTCGATCTGACACCCGGTTTGTGAGATATCGTTTGCCCTAGTTTGATAATGAAGCCGCTAATGCTGATGCTACTGATATAGGGTTTGCTACTGCTGATATGAATCAGATTTATTGTACTATTTCTCTCTGCTAAATTATTGAAGATAAAAGAAGATTTTATCAAAGGGTTTCACCACACATTGTGGGGTTTATCCCTGGTTGGTGCCACATCTTGTGTCTCTTGTCTTGGCTTGTTTTCTGTCGATCGTTTAATGTTCTATCTTCACTTTACTTTATGTACATGTGATTGCTAATCTGTGGAATATAATAAGGAAAATAAGTAAATTGTTATAAACATAGAACATACCATAACTTAACATGGTATCAGAGCTAAGGTGAAGACAAAGCCCGAGCAAGAGCAAGAGAAATCACCGAAGAGAAGATTGGAAAGGCTATCCTAAAAGAACGATGGGGTCCTCAACACTCTTTCCTGCCAAAGATAGGCTCCGTGAGAAAGCTGACTATCACGGATGGAAGATGTTTATCGATCTAACCCTACAATATTATGGAGTGTTGGACCATGTAAGAGGCAATATTATTGAGCCTCCATCAAATGCATCCGCTGTTGTATGGAACAAATGGAAAAATGGAGAAATCAAAACAAAGAAGATCATCTGGGACTCTATTGACAAGCACTTGGTGGCCTACATCTCTGAACTGGAAACCTCTAAGGAAGTCTAAAATAGACTGGTGAGTTTATTTAAAGTGAATGATGCAAATCAAGTTTTGTTTATTAGAAATAAGCTGGAGGAAAATCAAGAAGGGTAAAGATGAGAGTATGCAAGCATACTTCTTAAGAATCACCGAGATCGAGAACGATCTCCAATCTATTGGGGAGACTATTACTGATAGGGAAATGGCACTCACGACTCTTGGAGGATTACCATCTGAATGGTACGTGTTTAGGACTACTCTTCTAAACTATAATGTAATTCCTGGTCTCGAGAAATTAATGGCTAGATGCATTCAAGAAGAAATAAGGGAAGAAAAGCAAGAAATGCCCATGCCAAAAGGTCCTCCTGCTACCTTTTCTTATCATGTTAAGAAAAGAAATAATTTCGGGACTAAATCAAAAGGAAAGGCTAGACCTAAGGGTGGAAGAAAAGGATGATGTTACATCTACATAAAGCAGGTCACTATGCAAGGGAGTGCCCTGATAGAAAGGACTCACACTGGGACGATGATCAAAATCCCTCTGATGGCAAATCAAAGGAATGAAAAATTCAACAACAAAGGTAAGAGGAGAGCTGGGGATCAAGAAATAGGACAACCATTCAAGAAGGCTAGAAAGTCCAGGATGTATTAAATGCACCTGACCTCAAAAGGAACCTAATGTCCATCTCGACAATGGAAGACAAAGGTTACAAGGTAACCTTCAGCAATGGCAAGGTCGATGGAAGTCCGCTAGGTGTCATGTCTTGAGACACAACTCTTCAGTCCGAACTTTAGAATCGGAGGTTTACCCACCTTCATTACAAAGCTCTACCCGATGTAAGACAGATGGTAACAGGGATGCTCGAATTCCAGGTAGAGAAAGAAGGTGTATGTCTGGGATGTGCCGTAGGAAAGCTCAAAAGGGGACCGTTCCCCTCAAGCCAAAGTAAGACCTCCTATATATTACAGTTGGTTCACTCAGGCATATCTGAGGCTGGCATTAAGAGGGAGACTACTACACCACATACTCCTGAGAAAAATGGTGTGGCAGGAAGGAAGAACCATACGATTGTGGAAGTTGTCCGAGCCATGCTACATGATCAAAGACTTCCGAAGTTTCTATGGGCTGAAACTAGGAACACTGTCGTATATGTACAAAATTGATGCCTTCATCAAGCATTGGGTTCCAAGACTCCTGAAGAAAAGTTTACCAGTAAGAAACCTAATGTTTCTCATTTTAGAATTTTTGGAAGCCCTGTATATTTTCATGTGCCGAAAGAGAAAATAAATAAATTGGGTGCATCTGGAAAGAAGGGAATTTTCGTGGGCTATGGTGAAAAT
>APFE030539824.1:0-14702 GCA_000404065.3 Pinus taeda | reverse complement strand
TATGCTTTCTAAAGTCCCTATACATTTCTTCTACCATAGACTTTATAGCTAGGAAACTTTCTATGAATTGAGGGTTTGGCCCCACAGAACCTTCCTCTGACATTGTCTTCCGAGGATAGACTCTCCCAATTTCAGGATTAGTTTCCACCAACTCTCCTTCTCCTAATTTGAGCTTTGATCTAGTGAGCATTCACAGCTAAACCAGCACAAGCTTGTCTAACCTTACAACCTACTGCTCTGATACCACTTGATCTGATAATCACCCTATGAGTGACACCAGTTTAAGATTTCTTAAACAAAAGGTATTACAGACTCATGTGCCGGTATGTGTTCTGTGTTATTTAAGCAACGAATCGATCAGATTGCCAATACACAGACATTTAAATGGAAAGACAACAGAGAAATATAGTAAGCAACCACAAAGACACAAGCAATTTTAATAAGGAGTTCACCCTATTCTCCAGGGATACGTCTCCGGTCTAGCTTTCAGTGGTGGCCTTGTTTTATTGCGTCTTTAAGCAGAGAACAATGCAGGGACTCGATGGGAGTTCTCCTGAAGCAGGTTTGCTGGGCAGGGTGGTTCCTGGATTTCCCAGACCACTGGAGTGCACAGACTCTTCTTCCTCCTACCAGCTCTGTGACCTTCAGGTCTACAATGGGAAGAGCCAAATGTGATGCTTAGTCCGAACAGATTCTTCTATAGGATGGCTTGAATCTTCAAGCTCTGGTGCTCAATGCTGCCACTGGTCAGCTCGACCCTCTGTCTCTTCTGCTCTGGTTGTTGTGTTTAGCCCTCTCCAGGTTCACTATTCCACCTCTCTCGACTCCCTCTCTGTGTCTACTTCCACTTTTTTTGACTGTCTCTGTTCATGCCTTTTAGCCATTCGTCCCCATGCCCATTCGGTTCCTCTTCCACCTCTGTCGATTCACCTTCTGCAGCTGCGCTTGGAGTTCCCTGTTCGGCGTCAGCATGAACGCTTAGGGAGTGGCCACGTGTCCCCATCTGAACAGTGCTAGCATGCTCGTCGGTTCGTTTCTTCAGTTATGTCATGGATGCATTCTTCCTCCACCATGGCGGTCAAATGGACCTCAAATATTTACAAACGCGGCTTAATCCTTCGTCGATTCCACTTCCTCCATCGGGCGCAATCTCAGCCGTCCAATCTGGACCCCCCCAGATCCAACGTCGTATGCACGTCCCGCGTGGTTGACCTACTCGACTGATAACGCACGATCAACGACGATTTTCTCTCACCTCCGCCGCCACGCGTCGATTGTTAAGTGGGATCGCTCCGCTTTCTCCAAAATCGTTTACTGTTTGAGGGCGCCCTGATCAATACCGCCGGTTTCCAAAGCGCGGGTCCCGCCTTGTACGATTAGTGCTTTTTTCCTTTCCCGCCCGCAGTTCTCTGGTTCGGCATGCGTCCAAGTGCTCGGGCTTCCCCCATTTCGGTCCTGTTTTCCTAGCGATGCGCAATTAGCTCCCTGAGCTCCCAGGGGCTACTTTGACCTCCTACGCAGTCTCCATGGGCCTCGGTAATCGCGCATCAAAAATCACCTCCTTTTCCCAATCCGGGGCTCCCAGGGGCTACTTTGACCTCCTGTGCAGTCTCCATGGGCCTCGGTCAGCGCGCTTTGACCGAGGTCCTCGTCGTTCCATGCTGGCTACCATTGCCACTGGTTCAAGGTGTTTTTGATCGTTGTTTTTGGAATTTTTAGAGATTCGTCCCGACCTGATACAGTCATGGTTCTTTGCTAGTCTTTGATGGATCCAATTTGGATCATAGAGATAGAGAACCAATTTCTTGCCAAAATTCCAAGTACAGAGGAAATCTTGGTGAGGTAAGTGGCAGCAAGGAGGACTTGCTGTTGTAGAGGCTTGCACAACTCATATTGAAGTGAAAGAAACTCATAGAGATGGGGAGGATGATGACTAGTGACAGTCATAACAGAGGTTCTGAAAGAGACCACAGCCAAGGACAAAAGAAGAGAGATGCCAAGGAAAATGGCATACAAAGACAGTTAAGTGAAGAAGAATATGAGAGGGATAAGGCTGAGATAGCAGTTAAGCTTGAAGTATTAATGGAGATGCTGCATAGAAATGAGAAGGGCCAGAAATATGGTTATGTCATGAGAAAGAAAGTGAAGTGGTAGAGGCTACAAGAGAAGAGAGAACAAGAAGTGAATATATAGTTAATAAAGGAGCTGAGGGAACTTGAACAGATTTTAGATGTCAAATTGGAGACAGAGAAGTTCGAAAGAGTTGAGCTACAACAAAAGGGAAATGTTGAAGAAGATGTTGAAGTTTTGATATGTGAACCAGAACGTGGACCATTACTTTTTGAAAGTGATGAAGAGTCAAAAGAGTTGAATCATATGAATGATTCAAAGCAGCCAAAAGACTTGATGACTGAAGCAGCAAATGAGACCGTAAGGTCTTGTGATTTTAAAACTGATAATTTGTGTATGGTTGCGGGTTTGGAAGAAGATAGGCAGTCTTTTAAAACTGTCAAAAACATGAAAGAATACCTTCCAAAAGATGAAAGTTTTGAAGCAGAGTATGACAAGGAGACTAGAAAAGAAACAATTCACTCCAGTGGACAAGCATAAAGAGGCATCATTAAAACAAATAGTGTGGGAACGAGACTTGCTGATAGTCTCAAAAATTCTTTGAGTTTGAATCAGCATATTGATGTGCCGACAGAGGAATTAAAGGAGAGATCAAAGCAACGTGTTGAAAGGTTACCAGAGGAAGAAGAGGTACAAAGGCCTTATATTTTTTATTTTGATGATTATCTTATAATTGATAATTTTGTTGCAGGAACTGGAACATATTTGGTACAGGTGGACAACCAAATGAAAGAAGAAGAGAAAGAACATCTACTGAAGGATGTTAAGGAAGATTTAGTAGAGGAAGAGGGACCATGTGATAATGGGTCAATAACAAATGAAGAAATGGGAGATTGTGTAAAATTTCCAAAATTTATTCCGAATAAATTCGTTGAGTTATATAGAAAATTAGACTTTAAAAGGAGGAAGTTGGAAGAGTAGAGGATGAATGCTCAGGATATATTGCTGATGAAGAATGACAAAGAAATTGTCATAAATGAAAGTCAAGAAGAAGTTGATAGGTACAGAAACCAGAAGCAGAAAATTGTTCTGAAAGACAATATGGCAGTAGCTGAAAAGGTGCAAGACAATAGTGAACAGGAGAGTAAGGATAAAAGAGTGGCAGTAGTAAAAATGAAAATTTAGCGATTAAGAGTTGAAGACAATCAGCAGACAAAGGATATACTGGACAGAGAAATTGAGTTGATAAGAAGGTTAATGATGAAAGTGTCTCAGAAGAAGACAACAACAAGAAAGGAAAAGAGCGACAAAAAGAGGAAGACAACAACAACAAACTATCAAAGCATGGCAAGTGGAGCATTGCAGCATAAGGTATGGAGACCTGGAGAATAGCAGTAGACAACAACAACAATAGAACAGTTGACAAGCAAATAGAAATTACTAAATAAAGTCTGGGATCTAGGAGGAATCAATTATCCAGACTTATGATCAGGTGGTCATAAATTTTCTTACTTGGGGAGTCTGATGCAGGAGCATTTAGCTCAACATTATCATTGTATTTTAGTAGACATAGGGGGTCTTGCGTTTCAAGGAAGTTGGTTTCCTAAGTATTGAATTAGTTTAATTATTAAGAGTTTTTAGTGATTTTAATGAGAGAATCTAGAATAGGATTTAATTGAATATAGTGAGGCATATTTGTAAACATTCTCGAATGTAGGAGAATATGATAAATTTAGCATAATTAAGAGAATTGACGGATTTGAGAATTAATTATAAAACTCAGATTAGGAGTTAGTTCATGATTTCGTGGATTTGAGAGAATACTTAGGGATTAGGAAGAGATTTTAGGATTTTGTTGAGAGGTTTATGGATCTAAACCAGGAATTGGTTGTAGAATCTTTTTGTATAAATACAAGCCAAAAAGGCAAAGAAAAGAGTTAGCTAGTTAGTCCGGTTAGCTGGTTAGATAGGTAAGCTGGTTAGATAGGTTTGATTGTAAGCCTACGGGTAGATTGTGAAACAAAGACCACTGAAATTGGAAATTAGGCCAGAGAGACAAAGAGTCTAAATATGTAATCATTTGTTTGTATATACATATATAGAGATTTAATTCCAAAGTGTGTAAATGTGCGATTCGAATATGGAATGATAAATTATGTGTGTATTGACGATTCTGCATAATATATGTATGCAGGCAGAGTCCAGGCGAACCACATAGGAGAAGAATAATACATAGGAACGTAATGGATTGTTGAATCCATTCGGAGGATCAAAGTAAAGCTCTAGAGGGACAATGATGAAAGAACATGTGAAGTTAAGTTCAGGAGGGAGTCACACAACGGAACAATGGAATGACGAGAACCCTGAAGAAACCCGAAGACCACAGAAGAACTAAAGAAATGGCATAAAAACTCAAGTGAAGAGAAGAACGAGAAGCGAAGAGTTGATGCATAGGAGTTGTTGGATCTTTACGATCAACGGCTAGAATTAAGTCGTTGCAAATGGAGTAAGTGGTATCGCATCGCAACTTATCACAGAAGTGAATGAATCAGCCTTAAGGGAATTACGATTGCGACATGCGATGTCATTGTTGACTGTTGAATCAAATGTTCTGATCAACGGTGGAGAATCTTGTTAAATCCCGCATCGCAATATTGCAATTGTGTATGAACTTTGGCCACAAGCAAATGCGATATGCGATTGCGATGTCCAATGCGATAGACGATCAGATCGTGTCACAACATTCCATGGGAGATGTAACGTGCCCTTAATAACTGCGATATGCGACATTGCGACGTGCGATGTAAGAGCGGACCCAATATGGTATGGAAGCGGTTTTATTTGGTTTAAAGTCCAGAAGGTTATCGTATATTAGATGCGAAGGAGGAAGGCATGTTAGTGGATCCGCGAGATTGTGATTGTGATAAAGGGAAGTCTCGAGAAATGTGCAAAGACCAAAGAAATGTGGAAAGGTATAGTTATGTATGTTTTATGTGATTTCTATTATAAAAGATTCATAATAGAAATGAAGTGCCGATAGATGGTTTTATGTCGTAAGTCCAAATATAACCATAGTTATAAAGAGTGGGGATTGGTTATATATGTGCGGGCTTAAGGATTGAATAAAAGGTTAATGAAGGTTTATGAGGGTTGAACAACGTTCAAATGAAAGGATTAATGTAAGGGATAGACTGGGGTTAAGTTATAAATCATTCCGCATGTGAAGTAATTGAGGGGCCTTAAACCATTAAGAATAGAAGATTTGACTCAGTAGAGAGTTAAAATTCTTGGGACAAATATGATTTTGCATTCTATATGCAAACTATGGGTATACGTGCGTTTTCCTGCGTCAAATATATGCGGACAAAGGAACGAGACCACGCACCCAAAGTCGGGGTTTCCTAAGTAGTACCACCCTACAACCAAATGGTCAATAAAGGAGATCCCACGAGACTAAGATCTAAGGGTAGCAACCAAAAGAGATCAAGAGGACAAGAGCACAAACTAAGCCCACCCATTCTGCCAAATGCCCCCATTAATCTATATACAGAAGTATCCATGACAAGTAAACCCAATACCCAATTACCAAATGACAAGACATACCTTTAGATTCGGAGGCCCACCTTCAAACATACGATCAATATAGGTGGGTGAGGGACCACATGGCTGACTCAGGTGGTAGAGAAATGGCACAATGAGCTAGGAGGAGGCTACAAGGGGTTGTTGGCTGCTGGAAAAGTGTCTCTGCCCAATATACTTTGGACGAATACTTGCCAATCCTTCGAGACACTATTTAGTGCCAATCACACTAGCTCTGATGGTTGAGACGCTGCCCCAACAGCTGTAAGCTAATCTCAAACCTCCTAAATTCTGGTGTGCAAGGGATCTATGCCTTCTCCCTTTCGCATCCTTATTCATCTCAGCTTTCCTTCCAAGAACATCTTCCACTGCTCGGAAGTACCCTGATATAGCGTGGAGAGAGCATCCCACATCTCTTTGGCAGTATCCTTGCTAGTTATGTGTGATACTATATGGTCCCAGACTCCATCTAGGATCAACCACTTAGCCTTTGCCATTCCCTTCCTGTATTCTTGGGGAACTACCACAACACTGTCTATGTAGAGCTTCATGCCATATTCATCCAACAGGAAGGACATCCTAGCCTTCCGGATGACATAGTTGGAGGAACCCTGCAACCTATCTTGATCTCTAAGCCCTAGTATGGCCATCTTTGATCAAGTTGAAAACTCCTTTCCCTCTGCTTAGGTGTTGCTCTACTACTCACACTCCTTATTGGAATTCGCAAATATGATAGCTGCTACTGTTAATCTGCCTTGGAAAATCAAACTTCTGAAACTTGAAGTTCCCCGAGAGAAATTTTCCCTCTGCTATTTGTGCTTTTTCTCTTCCACCCGACACTGATTTTGCTGTTGCAAAACCCTCTGCATCCAACCAAGGAATATGCTTAGCGAAATCTGAGTTGCTGCTGCTCCCTCTAATTGTTAGAATCACTAACCCAGACAACTCGAATTTTCTGCAACTGAAAATTGAACCCCTACCCCATTAATTCGGCTTGCTTGTTTGGATATTGTACAAGCTCTGAGAATTTCAAGCTGGTGCTCCCTTTGAACGACGAAATTTTCACCTCTGTTTTTAAGCTTCTCCGCTAATCATGCACGCTTTGATACCATGTGAAAATTTCATCTATCACAGCAACTGCGGAAAAATAATAGCTCTAGAACCTGAGAAAATCTAGCACACACACATAGAAAAGACATTTATTTTTGGACAAATGTCCCCGGAAAAACCCAACTTGGGAAACCCGGTGCAATAGTTGAGGGTTTTTATTATTAAGCAAGAACTAAATTTGAGTACAATATATGGATGCCCAACTTGCAATCCAAACAACAAGTAAATCTGGCCAAAATTACCTAAGGGAATTTCCCTTCCTCCACAAGCAACCCCAGACAATTTTCCTTCAGAAAATTCGTCCTCTTGGACCCTCTGCGCCAGCTTTAGCGCAGACCCTTGGATGTATAATCTCAAAACTACCTCTGATGAATTTGTTATGCCTGTCTCCGTTGAGGAAACTGATTCTCTATCCCTCTGGAAGACTTTTCTAGTCTTTGGAAGTTGAATCAATTTTTCCTCTAGCCAAATCAAATTGCTCTTCTGAAGCAACCGTGCAGTCCTCTGCGCTGCCTCACCCAGAATAACTCGGCCCCTTGGTGTTGCCTCTCCAGATCTAGAAAACTTGCTCCAGATCACTGTTTCCACCCCTCACTAACTCTGCTTCAATCTCTGAGTCTCCGACAACTACTGCTGCTCTCTGGAAATCTATCTACCAAGGAAATTGAACTGTAGAAGTGTATTCTCCAAGTGCCCATCGACTTCTTATTATAATCCTAGATTGGGGCTCCAGTGACCAATATTAGATCTTAATCAAGGGCTAGGATCATCTTGAAATCGATCCGTGTGAGTTTCTACACTATTCTCACCTTGACTTAATTAATTCTGATTAATTAACCATATTCCCTAAGTTTAGACTTAGCTAATATATACAAATTGGTTAATAATCTAATTAAGCCATCTCTTAGTGGAATTTCAAGAAATGATTTCTGGGTTTTGGAGATCTCATGTATTCTAGCCTCTCCACAAACTTTCATGGCAAGAACACATCCAATGATACAAAAAATAACACACCACATCATGGATTTGGCTAGTGAGAGTATTGGCAGTGTGGCAGATTTGGTGATTGAGCACCCACATACTTTCATATCTCCATAAACATTTGTGATGGGTTGGATTGGCAAGGGAGCAGGCAGATTCTGCGAGTTGTTTGGGCATGTTGGTTGTGTATGGAGTCACAGGGAGAGTAACATACTTTAGCAGCGATTGGTCGGAGGAGGTGGCATCAACAAGCCATTAAATGGGGCATTGTATGGAGATAGTGCTCTCTTATTGGCATTTTGGATGTAGGAGTTATTGAGGCTAGGAATAGTAGTGTCATTCCCATTAGCATGTGACAAGGTCAGTCGCTTAGGTCTACAAAGGCAGATGAGGAGGTGTAGCTCACATCATGGTGGATTCACTAGCAGAGTAGTGGATGCATTGGCGCATGTGGGATGGTTGATAATGCAAGGTGGTGTGACAGTTGGTGTAGGTTTTCAGTAGTGCACAGAGTCGTGCCATAGATTTCAGTGTTCTATAGAGGAGCACAACGGTGTATGGAGTGTTGTGTTGTGCGGACTTGCATTGTGGAGTAGGATGAGCGATTCACACCACCTCAAGGTTCCACATGGAGTGACAACTACTTCGTCACAGGAGGGATACCAATTGATTCGGGATGATATGGCAGCTGGTAGTGGTATCCAAATGTGCATAGAGGTGTGCAACTAGGTACTGTTGTGTTCCAAGGAGCACAAAGGTGCATGTTTTTTTGCAGAGGAGTGCAGGGTACTTGGTCATATGTAGTGGTGTGCGACACTAGTTTGTCGGATTTTGGAGTGTTACCTCCAAGGAGACTACCTAATAGGGACGATAGGCATACCCTTGACTATAGCTCATTCAGGATGGATGGGGACAAAAATGAGCATTAATTTCTAATATCGATGGGGACTTGCGCACCTGTCTCACTTACACATTGTTTCCAGGTGCAATAGAGTTGGATGTTGTCCCTCGATGCCTTCATCGCAAGCAATAGGATGTGGGAGGCTCACTTGAGGTAGTTAGTTGGGACATAGAGTATCCAGATAGAGACTTCTCAAAGGTGGCATTTGGTTAAGGCACAAGCTGACAGGTACAAGCTTGAAGAGTGCATGCTTTGCTGCTGAGGTAGCATATGCTCCACCCCTGAGTTCACAATTAGGGAGGTGATAGTGAGTGAGATGCAGGGGCACTTTCGGCAGGACATCACAAGGTGTTATGTGTGCATGAGATATAGGGGATTATAGTCCTCATTAAAAGGAGGGTGCCTAGGCTCCATGCAGTATTAAGGTACATCATCAAGAGCTAGGATAGCAAATTTCGTTGTGTGGTCTAGCAGGAGTAGAGAAGTTTGTCATATATGGGACAAATTCTTGATGTTGGGTGTCCATCCATTAGATACATACAGGGGTCAAAGAGGAGGCACAAAGGGGTACCAGCAGAGAGCAGCATGTCACAACAACAGGAAATGAGTATTGGGAGTTGTGGACCTCTAGTATGGTTATGGGATCGAGGGATCTAGTTGATTGGTGGGATACTCCATTACTTAGTGAGTTCGGTCAGGATAGTAGGTGATTTGGTTCATTATCAAGTTGACACATGGGGGATCATCGAGGTCTTCATCATATGGCGAGGCAGGTGGTTATTCAAGATTGGGGACAACCATGGAGTGATAGGCGCGTGCATTGCTGAGTCACCTTTGTAGGTTGGGCATAGCTTCGATCATCACATATATTATAGTTGAGAGTTACAGTAGACGAGGTTCTGGTATAAGTGTATAAGGATATCAGTCATGACCACAATGTTGCAAGGTCCACAGGACAATTTCTTACTGCAATGGGCATGGGACCCTAGCATCATACTACTTGACAGTTCAGCTATCCTTAGGGATGAGCTGGTTTCGACAAGGGGATATCATTATGATCTTCCATTGGATTTTAGTGATTCACTTTTGGCATGGGGGACTTCACCAACATGGAGGGATGATCAACAGGAGGAGATCGGGGGAAGATCATGCGGGTGGGGATTCATCTCCACAGGAGTTAGGTTGCATCTCCAGGTGTCCACCCTTGGAGTGCATGAGATGGGTGAATCAGTAGAGCAGCTGCACGAGGAGGCATTCAGGACTTACTGATGATCTACTTACTTAAGGTATGTAGAGGGCTTCGGGTTCCTATACTAGTTTGGATGACTTGGGACCTTGGTATTGAGGGACTCCTTTATGATAGGATAGTGCTAGAGGCACAAACGATTTAGTGGCACATTTGGGACCCCGATATCATTTGTAGTAGCCATTTGGGTCAGCTGGTTGAGAGGGCACTTGCTCAGGCATTGCTTGAGGACAAGCAATTTTTGGCAAGGAGGACTATCATGTCTCCAATTTTGATTTTCCGCATAAAAGATGATTTTGGAAAGAGGAGACATTTTCGGTGTTGGGACTTAGGAGGAGAAAAGAAACATTGCAGCTCTAGTGGAATGTGGGGGCCACAAGAGAGAGAAATTCCACTCAAAGAGGGAACTCGCACTCGGAGGAGAAAGAAATAGGAGGTGTGAATTAGGGAGAGTGGGGACCACAAGAGAGAGAGGAGGCCATCAAATTATAAATAGAGACATAGGGCCTCACTTTGGTAACTTTTTGGTCATTTTACAATTTAAACCTTAATTATCTTGAGCTGTTTAGCCAAGATAACCGTGTTTCTTAGAACAAGAAATTTCCAAGCGAAAATTCCAACGGTTCTTGTAACGACCCATCTCGAACTATCGACATAATAGGAGTATTAACATGCATACAAGGCATGCATATGATAGATACATATGCATGCATCACATGCACTACACTAGTATACCTACTAACCGATTATGAAATATCCAAGTATAAGATAAATAAAATAATTATTGAAAATATGAAGTAAATACCTAACTCACTGGGATATAATGATCACTTGGGGTACTTAATATGTGTACCACCATCATAACATCTAACTATAGTATAGTATGCCAAGTAAAAGGTAAATACAATGCATTATACACAATGGCATTATAATATACATTATACAGGACAAAAGGGAATTGTAATATATATTATTGTATAAACAAACGGGGAAAATTATAATATATATACAATATATTAACCAAAATAAAAGGGAACTATAATATAATATAATATTAATTGTTATTATTCGTTAATTATATTAATGAAAATTATAGATGTTATATTATTTATAATATAAGGGAACTAAAGGAAATAAAGGAAATATTAAAAAAATATAACTATATACATATATTATATCAGGTAAAGGAACCAAATAAAAATGTCCATAATACGTCCCTCGATCGGGGTGATGGAATGGGTAAGGAGCCATAATGGCGATGTCAGAAAATGGGCGGAGCGAGGACTGCTTACCGCAGCTCGCATGAGTGTAAGGCAGAACGTGGAGAGGTACTGCCAAGCGGACGAGAGAAGTGGCATGAGGAATGTCAGGACGAGGAGAGGTGGTGAGGACGGTGATGAAGGAAGGATGGGACAATAGGGGGATGTGAGGAGGTATGAAAGAGGGGGTAAGGAAGGAAGAATGGTCAGAGTGAGAGAGAAAAGAAGAAGAAGCGCGATGAGGAAGCCAGACAAACACCCAGCACATAGGAAGAGAAATAGCGGGTATGTCTACTGTCTCTGCTCTGTAATTCGAATAGCGAATTGCAATATGTCAGATGGGGTTAGAAACAATGTCAGGGGGGGAAGGAAAGACCTTGTAAGGAGGTTCTGTTGCATAAACAGGGTGGGAACCGAGGGAGAGAAGGGCCCAGTAGCTCGGCTCCGAGGTAGGAAAAGAGAGGGGGTACAGATATTGATAGGAAGGGGCCTGTTGAGTTCAAAACCAAGGTTATAAAGGTTAAAATGGAGAGTGTCAATGAGGCCGAGAGGTCGGATAGTCTGGAAAATTTAACCAGACAGGGAGTCTGGGTAGGGGAGGGAGGCTTGAGCAGTAGAAGGGAGCGAGCTTGGGAGGGGAAACCGGGTAGAATCCAAGAAAAAGGGAGAAGACCACCTAGGGAGGGAACACAGACGAGAAAGGGAGTGGTGCCAGCCCGCAAGGGAGGAAGGGAGAGAACTTTAATAGACAGACCTACGGGTTCACAATATCGGGGAAGCTTCGAGAAGGGGATAGCCAGCCGAAAACAAAAAGGGGAGAACGAGGAACTGACAGAGAGACAACTCCCAAAAACTTGAGTGGAAATCAGGGGAGGGGGAGTAGGGAGAAGGGGCAGACCACCCGGGGCCCATTGGGATACTTGGGAACAAAGGAGTGCAGGCACAAGCGAGATAGTGTAGGCAGTAAAAAAACACCAGAAATTATGGGAATTTGGATGGAAAACGATGGTTTTATCCTAACGCAGTATTGTGCATACTGTGAACAGATAGCAAGGAGCGAAGATATGAAACGAGCAGCCAAAGGTCGCGGTCGAAGGGGCAGGACAAACAATGGTCTGCGCTCTCAGGACAGTGACACCTTAGGCAAAAGTTTGGGGTGATGTCCCATGGACGAGACCGTGAAGGAAGCGGCCAGAGCTTACATGAAAGACACGGATGCTGGCATCAGAAAAATTATTGATGAGATGGAAGACAGGGTTAAGGAAGAGGACTCGGAGGAAGAGATGGAAGAATGGAGAGACCTCATTCCTGATCCTGGCAATACGAGAGGATGGATGTTTCAATATAAATAGACTCTTCATTTGTACTAGATCATGAATAGGTTGGTGGGTAAGGCGGTGGAGTAAGTTTCCATGGGGATGGCACTGATAATCAGGGATATGCCTGACTACAAACGCGACCTGCAGACCATACAATTCTAGCTCTGTAAGTAGGATATGCGCCTGGATCATATACAGAGACACATCCCCTGTATCATGGAGATGACACCAGCAAACGAAGGCTTAACAGAAGATCTAGCAGTCGTTGAGCTAGACCAGGACGAGCCCAAGGAATAGACTGAGCACATGATCTTAGGTCACTGTTTTTTTAGCGGCTGGTTTTTCTTTCTATATGCATGTTTATGGGAACTGTGGATAAAAACTGGTTTTTAAATAGTTTTGTATATATAACCTGAGTAGAAAGACTTTTAACTTACCAATTTTGGATGACGTATAATATGCATAGGTGGCCAACAGACTTGGTTTCCCACTAGACAAGTTGAGTCTACCTATTGACAGTATGTGGATTCAACTTGTTTTTATATAAATAGAAAAGGAGGACCTACCGAAGCTTACAAAAAAATGTCCATAATACGTATGACATAAGCATTAAGTAAATCTTTTAACAAGAACTTAATCGACTCAGTCAACTCATAATATTATTTCAAACAATTGTGGCTGCCTCTAAAAAGAGGATACTCGACCATTCTGAGTTTCCATGTGCTAGAGGGCAAGGAATATAGATCAGATAAAAATGTTAGGAGATGGTGGTTTTATGAAATATAAGGAGAAGGGATACGACATAGAAGGGAGATTATTTTTCATTTGGAGTGAAGTGTAGGGAGGAGGAAATACAAATAGAGCTACGAACAAAGAAGGAATTTTGAGGAATTGTTCTTGAAGTTTTGGGCACGGTGGCCAAACGCCCTCAAATACGAAGTCTTTTGGATCTGGGAACCGGATAGGTTGATCCTAGATAGGTTGGGAGGAAACGATTGATTTGGTAGTAGGAGCAGGAGCAACTGCAAACCAAAAACGCCTTTACACAAGAAATTCAGTGAAATGTTTGCAAATGAATTATTCAATTCCGACTATAATTCATTGTTTGGCTAAATATGGAACTCGGGCATAACTTTCATTAAATTCTGTTATTTTGTCAAAATTAGGGTTTTAGATTTGGTATTAGAGCACGGGTCACAAACTCTTAGACGTGTTAAAATAATGGTAAAATCTCTATTCAACAAAGATTATTTTCTTAAATTAACAAACTTAGGACTTGAGCTCATGTTAATAAAAATAATTCAACTAAATGTAATTGTCAGATATAATGTAAAAGGGTTAATCATGAGAGACCACCCATGGAAGTCACAGTATCATAATTTCCAAACTCCATCATTTCATCAATAGTTTCCACCTTAACTTACTCTAATCATATTACTATGCTGTGAATTTGGGGCATTCCTTCCTAGAGAGGCAGACAATAACTACAGGTTGGTAAAAAGTTGGTAACATGTACTAAGATGAAAGGGGAAGCATATCTGAGCAATGCAGTTGGTCTATCTTAATTCATTAATCGTATCTGGCTGACCGGATTTGGTATCTGATGGTATTGGATAACAAGAAAAATGTTACTCTGAATAGGATCATCTATAAAAAAAAAAAAATTGGCTGGTTGGGCCGAGGGGCCCTTAAATCAAGATCCAGAATTTAAATAAGAAGTCAGAAATATATAGGTTTCACTTTATTATTACTTACAATTATTTTAAGTTGTCGCAAGAGTCGTAATATAGGTTATGCTCGGCTGCGTATTGCGGTGAGTGTGGATGGAACTCGTAACCTTCAGTCCGTCACTCTCCCAACTGAGCAGATGCGCATTTGGAAAAACACCGCATTTTTTATTATCATAAATATTATGTGCATGTCTCTTTACGGAGGATTGGAAAGGTATATATAGAGTCGCATGGTTTTGAAAGACAGATACTTCTATGATGTGTGTGTTCCCTGTAGGAACTGCGTGTTCTGGGTTTTCTTGAAGCATATAATATATTTCTAAAATATGTTCTTTTTTTAAAACTACATGTTTTTATTTTATTTTATGACATTTATGCATTCAAACTCTGATCAAAAGAGACATGACACTACACAATCATTATTTCAAGATTCCCTCTCCTGCAGTTCCAAGCGGCCTTCGTCAAGGTTACTTAATCCCTATCATGCAATTGACTTACGCCTGTTTT
>APFE030539815.1:0-11880 GCA_000404065.3 Pinus taeda | reverse complement strand
TAAAAATTTGAGCAACTTGTATGGACTCCCTCATCAACACCTTATCTATCCAATTTAAAAATTACAAATAAAAATATCTCCTTATTACTCCAAAAATTACAAATGACCTTATCCCTCCACAAATATTACAAAATCCTTATTACTCAAAAAGAAAAACATTACATAAAATTGGAAGCGTTCTAAAAAAAATTGACGCAAGGTAAACCTTTCACGGCAAACATCACCAATAACATTTGGCCTTCACAAAATTATGTATCTTCGATTCTTCATTTCAACCGAACCAAGGTACCAAATATATATGCGCCTTTTCCCTTTCAACTTACCATGCTGGACCAAAGCATCCTACATCCCTGTTGGCTATTTAAAGGTCAAAAACTGTCATGATTTTGAAGAGGCTGTGACTGTTACTAATTGCCAAAGTTCCACTGCTTTTTATGCGCAAATTCCCACTAGTTCAATTGTCTTTCCACCATACGTTCGATTCAATTCTTTGCGTCCAACATTCGACAGCTTCCAACATCAATCATCACACAATTTTTAAACAAATTGACCGCTATTTAACGCTGACACAAGCTTTTACTAGAAACACTCATATATAATAGTTAAAAGATATTTAGATCAGATTTATTCTCTTGTCAAGGGCTTCTCGTGCCTTGAACCCGCAGCAAAAGGAAATCTCATCAAAAGCCTCAAATCAAATTTCAGTTCTCTCCTCCCGAACATCACATCATTGTCGAGATCATCTCCCTCTCGTTCCGATGGGAAATCTCTGCAACAGCGTATCAATTCCCACTGAAATGCGCTTAAAATTTATACTTATTTCCTTCAGAAGATTATTATTGCTGAAGAATTACAACCGGATCCTCAGCCTCAGCCTCGCATGAACAATGCCAAGGGGAAGAATTCTCGCAAGAAAATACTGGCTACTGTTGTTGAGACTGTTTTCCCTCAAGCATGGAATTAGGAATCACAATGTTCAAAAATTATATCGATACTGGCTACTGTTTTCGAGACTGACTTAAAACAACTTTATGGCCAGTCTGATCCAGAAGAAAACTTTATTGCTTTTGTTGTGAAATGTGCATTTGCTATGCTTGAAAATCTAGCTCCGATACAAATTGAGGGTACAGTAATTTGACAATAATTCAAAAAAAACACTTGATTTTCAAATTTGAAAAATCTAAAATCAGTAAAACAATAAAATTTCTTCCCTTCTGAACTAAATTTTGACAAATTTCATACCAATCATTTGCTAAGCAATTCAATGGAGTTTTGCACAAACTTGTAGGGATGGAATCTCCTCTTCACATCCACTGCAGCATTACTGGAGCTCTGATACCACAATAATGGAAGAAGTGTCCTCAGACACATAATTTTATCCATCAGAAAAAAATAATTACATAGTATGATTTTGCAAGAGTTTACAACCGAACAACACAAACACTCTTGCGATGAGCTATTTATAAGCTCCATGTCCTAATTACCTCTAATTATGGGTCACTTATTAAATAACAAGTGCCCATTTACAATAAATGCTATTCAAACCAACTAGCTAACTAATCTCCTAAAATAGAGCCTAATATACGACACATTTGGAGAGTCATATCTACTTACAACAATATGCTAATTCTAAAAGTCTCCATTAAATAATTAAAAATTCTAGAATAATAATTATTAATTTAATATCTTAAATTAATAATTATTTTATTGTAATTTTATCACCTATGATTTGTATTTTTAGATCATCTAACAGATAAAAAAAAAACATTAGATACATTTTTTTTTTTTATTCCTAGTTGCACCTTAAATGTGACTAAAAAAATTGTATTGCCAAGAAATAAATGTTTATTACCAACCCAACGATGGATTAATGTTCCAATAGCATTAGCATTAATGCTCTAATTGTATTTGTAATATGTAATATATTAAACCATTTTTTTTTGGATCTTCAAGGTACTCATTCAAAATATAGGGTTGTCTTATGATGCTAGAGCATCCCAATGAAGAGGCGACAACTGGGAGATAATTTTTTTTTTTTTATTTTATCTTGAAAGATAGGGAGGAAAAAACTTCAAGTTTTTGTTTCATTTAGTTTCATTTTGTGTCATTTTGAATTAAGGCTAAATCATCCATTGTTAGTTTTTTAAATTATACAAAATAGGATTAGTTAGGTACTTGTTTGAAGAAACTATTTAGTAACTGAAAAATAACCGACGAATGGTTCCTCAAATGATAAACGAACTATTGATAATGTATTGAAAAGGAAATATCAGAGTTGATGGAATGACTGCTATCTAGAAGGGGGAGAGAGCCTAGAAGCTACAACCCAGAATAATTTGAATTTATATGATAGCTAACAATTCAAATATTTCATTTAATACAGTAGATTAAATTTCATTACGTTCTCTCTGCATAGATGTCTCAGGCATCAAAATGCAAGCAAGACAGTGAAACCATTTTTCTTTTCAAAGATTCGAACAAACATCAACAAGCATTCAGTGGCAAGAAGCATTTTCAAGACCGAGAACTGAATAGAGGTGCAACAACACATATATTTTGTTTCTCAACAAAAAAAACCCCATGTACTAATTACATTTTGCATTTAAACAAAAAATACATTTCCTGTACATGGCAGTTTCATTTTTTTTTCAATAAAAATTCACTGTAC
Organism: Pinus taeda; assembly: GCA_000404065.3. NCBI lineage: Eukaryota > Viridiplantae > Streptophyta > Pinopsida > Pinales > Pinaceae > Pinus > Pinus taeda. The sequence goes on along the minus strand of APFE030539815.1, from coordinate 9,212 downwards.
AAAAAATCTGTAATCAAGAAATCGCGAAGCGTTCCAAACCCATGAAACCAAAACACATTATAGTCCATAGGTTATGCCTAAAACTTCTAGCGAGGACATGAACACCTTGAAGATCACACACAGATATGAAGGACCCAAAAAATCAAGGTTATAGCTGAGTCACAAACAAGAGCAAGCGACAAAACAACTCCTACAAAAATAGACACACAACAAAGCAATCAAGGAAACCACTATAGCTACAGAAGGACCCTACTCGAGTTTCCCTAAGCTTGCGAACAGTTCCTAGGACGAAGTTGTGGAGCAGTGCTTCCCTAGAAGGGCCTCCACACCACCACAGAGTAGGGCAATTGCCATTATGGAGCTACGAAAATCAAAAGGATAACAGTGAAAAGCTAATAGGAAGGAGAACGAGGATCTTACCTGGAGAAGAACCACTTTCAAAACGAAGGATGAGAGCTGAAACCCACAACAGAGGGTTTCCACCAGTGAATGAGCCATGAACAGGCTCTTCCTCCTCACCAAGGAGCCAGAGCGTTAGGACCTTTAAAAACTGGGAGTGAAATTGAAACCAAAAGGAGGATCTTACCTAAAATTGAGAGCATCGAGTCGTCCTATGCAGTAGCTAAACAGTAACTTGAAACCCTCCTAGACAAACAAACTTGCGAGAGGGAGAGGACCTGAAACCCTCCAAACACCAGAGCAATGAGTCGCCATAGGGAATGAGTAGAGGCATAGCAACAACAAACCACGGAGAACGAATAGAGACATAGCACCAATATACCATAGAGAACCAAGAAAACATATCAAACCACAATACGGAGTAAACAGGGCACAATACTTACCAGCCAAACCAGGCGAGAACATAGAGTAACTACAGAGAAAAACCATTGAACAGGAGAAATGACCTCCAAAAGCCCTCGGTGTAAGTGATAACCCTTAGTTGCAAGCTCGAGGTCAGTACAAAGGGCAGCAACAAAACATTAAACCACAATTAAGAGACAGACCAAAACCCTACCACCAAACTCAACTTGGAACCAAAGAATTAAACAATCAATAGCCACGCGTCCCTCCTTGGGATTGCCACCAATTTTTGGTATCAGAGGAGGTTGTCCTTTTCTCTTAGTAAAAAAATATGGAGGTAGGAAGAAGGGGTCAAGAAAGATGCATCAAAAGAGTAGCAGATGAAGGGATATGAGAAGAAATTAGGAATTTAACTACATGTTCGGCAGCAGTGGAAGCAGGAAGGCATAGAGATCGAGAAGGTGGGGATGACAATGAGGAAAACATAGCCACGACGGATGGGTCAGATGATGAAGGTCGTGAAATTAAACTATTGAGGTCATTTTTGTTGGCTAGCAGTAAGCTAAGACTGGAGCTCTCTAATTATGATGGCAGTTTGTCCACAGAGGCATTGTTAAACTGGATAAGTGAGCTAGATAAATATTTTGAGTATGAAGAAACTAGCGAAGACAAGAGGATCAGGTTTGCTATCACCAAATTGAAGGGACATGCAACTCTATGGTGGGACAGTGTATAGGCAGAAAGGAGGAGATTAAACAAACCATTGATTAAAAAATGGGATAGGATGGTTGCTAGGATGAAGAGAAATTTTCTACCTAAATATTATCAAATTGCCCTTTATAGACAAGTACAGAACATGAAGCAGAGAATGATGACCATAAAGGAATATAATGAAGACTTTTATAAAGTTAACCTGAGAGCTAGTTATGTTGAAGATACCCATGAGAAAACAGTGAGGTTTGTGAATGGTCTATGGATGGAGATCCTAGACAAAATTAGCATTGTTTCCTCTAAGACCATAGAGGAAGCTTATCAGAATGCTTGGTAGGCAGAGGAAAATACTACTAGGAAACAAAATGCCAAGAGAGGACGTGGTTCCCATAGAGGTCAGGGACAGACCTTTGGCATAGGTAGGACTACCAATAGTAATGAAGAGGGCATTAGTTCGAAGACTTTGGGATAGAGTGAAAGGGAAGGTAACACTAGAGGAGGAAGGTCATACCAGCGAAGAAGAGGTAATGGCAAAGGTAGAGGAAATGCCTATCAGTGTTACAAGTGTCACAAGTGGGGACACAGGTCCTTTGAATGTCCTAAAAATGAACAAATTGGGTAGAGGGGAGCATATGTCACTCATCCTAATGAAGCGGAGGCACCACCATAGGAGGAGGAAAATATGCCAGAGACTGGGGAAGCCTTGGTGCTAAACAAGGTATTATTAAAAGTAAATAAAGAAGTAGTTGATCAAACAGAGAGGAAAGCATTGTTCAGGACTATATGCAAGTTGCATGGGAAATGATGCAAATTAATTATAGACAGTGGAGGTACTGATAATCTGGTATTTACTAAAATGGTGAGAAAATTTGGTTTGAAGAAGTTGAAGCACCCAACCCCACACAGGGTGTCATGGTTGCAGAAAGGCCACCAACTACTGGTTGATGAGTAGTGTGAGGTAGAGTTTCATATTGGCAAGTACAAGGACAAGGTGACTTGCGATATCATGCCTATGGATGTGTGCCATATTCCGTTGGGTAGACCATGGCATTATGATAGGAAGGTCTTCCATGACGGGGCAACAAATTGTTACAAGTTTGTTAAAGATGGGATAAAGCATACCCTAGTGACCATGAAGGAAGAGGAAGCTGCAGAATCCAGTGGGACAGAAGCACTACTGTTAGGTGGAAAATAGTTTTTGAAATAGATGGAGGATGATGAGGCGAAGTATGGAGTTGTGTGAAGGCCAAAATTGATATTGATCCATACTGAAGTCACCGACTTATGTAAAGAAATACAGGACATGTTGCAAGAGTTTTTTGATATTGTGGTAGACGATCTACCAGACAAATTACCACCAAAGTGGAGCATTAGTCACCATATTGATTTTATTCCAGGAACCAGTTTGCCAAACAAGGCTACCTACCAGATGAGTCTGAAGGATAATGAAGAAATCCGAAAGCACGTACAGGAGTTGTTGGATAAAGGACTAATTTGGGAGAGTTGAAGCCCTTGTTCAGTTTTGATCGTTTTAGCTCCCAAGAAAGGAGGTGAGTGGCAAATGTGCACGGATTCCCGGACCATTAACAAGATTACTATTAGGTACAAGTTCCCTTTACCTCGGATGGATGATATGATGGATTGTTTGAGTAGAGCATCACACTTTTCAAAGATAGACCTGAAAAGAGGCCACCACCAAATCAGAATTCAAGAAGGTGACGAGTGAAAGACAACTTTCAAGACTAATGAAGGCTTGTACGAATGGCTAGTTATGCAATCTGGATTGAGAAATGCTCCCTAGCACATTCATGCAGTTGATGAACAAGATGTTGAAGGAATTCATTGGGAAATTTGTGATTGTATATCTAGATGATATACTTAATTGAGCAAAACGAAGGAGGAACATTTTCGACATGTGAGGTATGTATTGGAAAAATTACAACAGAATCAATTACTGATAAATTTGAAGAAATGTTCTTTTTTCAAGAAATAATTAATTTATTTTAGATTTGTGATTTCCGAGAATGAACTAAAAATAGATCCGGAAAAGGTTGTAGCCATAGTTAGCTGGCCATCCCCCAAAAGTTTGTTTAAGGTACGGAGTTTCCATGGGTTGGAGTTTTTATTGGAAATTTATTAAAAAATTTAGTGGGATTTGTGCACCCATGTTGTACACCATTAAGAAAACAAATCAATCTTTCCATTAGATAGAAATGGTAGAGAAGAGTTTTTAGCTGCTCAAAAGGAAAATTATTGAAAAACCGATTTTGCGGTTACCAGACTTTAACAAACTTTTTCAAGTTCGTTGTGGTGCTAGTGGGATAGCCATTGGTGCAGTGCTCAGTCAAGGGGAAAATCCAGTAGCCTATTTCAGTGAGGAACTAAATGAAAGTATGCAGAAGTACACGTCTTATGACAAGGAATTTTACGCATTGGTTCAAGCGTTGAAGCATTGGAGGAATTCCCTGTTGGCCAATGAATTTGTCTTGTTTTAAGACAATTCTGCATTATAGTATATTATGCAGCAGCATAAGCTTAACGATAAACATGCAAAGTGGGTGGAGTACTTGCAGAGTTTTACATTTTTATTGAAACACATCAGTGGTCAAGCCAACAAAGTGGCAGATGTGTTAAGAAGGAGGAATTTGATCCTACAGGAAAGTACGATACAAGTAATAGGATTTGAACATCTTAAGGACTTGCATGAGGTAGATGTAGATTTTAAGGAGCTTATGAAGCTTGCCAAAATCTGTTGTTGAGAGATAACAGTTCATGGCTAGACTATAATAGGTAGGAGGGGTTGTTGTTCAAAGGAGGGCAGTTGTGTATTACAGAATGTTCTATGAGAGAGAACTTAATCTAGGAAAAGCATAATGGAGGTTTAGCCAGACATTTTGGCATAGACAAGACCTTGGATCAATTGAATCGCTTTTACTATTGGCCAAAGATGCGCAGAGATGTATAGAGGTTTGTGACTAGATGCAAAGTGTGTCAGCTTGGAAGGGGACACAACCAAAACACGGCATTGTATACACCCTTACCTATTCTGAACAGACCATGGGACTCTATCAGTTTGGACTTTTTCTTAAGTATACCGAGGACACAATGAGGATTCAATTCAATCATGGTGGTGGTGGATCGTTTCACCAAAATGGCACATTTCATTCCATGCAGAAAAACTAATGATACCACACATGTAGCAGATTTTTTCTTTACCGAGATAGTCAGATTACATGGCTTGTCGAATTCTATTGTTTTGGATCGAGACGTTAAGTTTATAGGACATTTTTGGCGAACCCTATTGAAAGAATTAGACACCAAACTAATCTTCAACTCAACTTATCACCCGTAGACCGATGGTCAAACTAAAATGGTGAACCGAAGTTTGGGAAACTTATTGAGGAGTTTGGTTGGAGAAAATTCTTGACAGTGGGATCATTTGCTTGCAGATGTAGAATTTTCTAATAACAATTCACCCAACCGAAGCACGAGCAGTAGTGATTTCTAGATCCTATACGCAATGCCCCCACGTGGAGTACATGAGTGATCTAAAAATCACTCGAGTGATCTCAGTTAAACATTTAATGAATGAAGGTATTACAAACTCATGTGTTGGTGTGTGTCTATGTTATCTTTGGCAACAGATCGATCAGGTTGAAAAACACACAGACACTGGAAAAATGGAAGACAGCAAGAGAAACACAATAAGCAAATACAAGAACACAACAAATTAATAAGGAGTTCACCCTATTCTCCAGGGCTATGTCTTTGGTCCAGCTCTCAATGGTGGCCTTCTTTTATTATGTCTTTAAAGTAGATATTTACAATGAGGAGCTCACTTGTGTCTCCTGAAACAGAGGATGCTTAGTAGGGTGGTTCTTGGATTCCCCAAGCCACGAGAGTGCACAGACTCTTTCTTTACCAAGTCTTGACCTCTCTGGTCTTTAATGGGATTAGTCCAATGGTGCTCAATTCCTGACAGATATCCTCACAGGGATGGCTTGAACCTCTCAAGCCTAGTTCTATCTGCTCGATGTTGCCTGACGTAAGCTCGGATCTCTATTTTCTTCTTCTTGCTTCACTATCTCTTTCACCTTTTCTTTCTCTATTTTTCTCCTTTGGTTCTTCCTTTCTCTTCTTTGCTCTCTTCTCTGTTTGTTCATGGATTAAGGCCAATTTTTCCTTGACTGTTCGCTTCCTCTTCCACCCTTTCAGACCGCCTGCTACCATTTTCTTGGAGTTCCCTGCCTCTACGTCATCACCAACATCCCATAGGGAAGTGGCCACTTTTCCTCTGACGAACTGCACCAGCTCTTCCTCAACGGTTCAATATTTTGATTATGTTGTGAAATGATTCATCTGCCAACTCAGTGGTCAAATCGAACTTCAGACTTTTGTTTGTTGTGTCTTAATTCCCCTGTCAAATCTGGTTTCTCCATCAGGCACAATCTCCGCTGTCATATCTGGAGCCCCCAGATCCTACAGTGTTCGCTCATTTCACGTAGTTGACTTGCTCGACCATTACCCCATGATGAGAGGCAGTTTTCTCTCTCATCCGCCAGACACGTGTCGTGCAATGAATATAATCGCTAATTATGTGCTCAAATCCTCTTACCATCCAATGTGCCTTTGATATTCCACCTATTTTGGAGTGCGGGACCCTCCTTTAACCTTAGTGCTTTCCCTATGGTTTTCCCAGCTTCCCATGTGATTGAGTGCTCGGGGCTTTTCCTTCTTAAGGGCTTTTTCCCAACGATGTGCAATTAGCATTAACTGCTCATCAGAAATGGCCTCTGCTTCCCGATTCGGGCTTCCTAACTACCAGTTTTTCCTCCTACGTAGTCTCCATGGGCCTTGTTCAATATGCTTTGATTGAGGTCCTCATCGTTCCTTACTCGCTACAAACTACCACTATCCAAAGGTCTTCTTGATAACTCTTTGTTCATAAATTCGAATTCTGTCCTAATTTGATACAGTCATGGCACTTTGATAATTCTCATGGATCCAATTCAGATCACGGCCTTCCCACTAAAAAATCTTTTGGACCACAAAAAGTTGGTTTTCAAGCATCGACTAATTAAGGGTACAATTGTCTCACTTGTCCAATCTCTATCCACTTTTCACTGCTTGGCTTTGAACCCTTGAGCCCAACTTTGAGGTACTCAACATATCCCTTGTGCATCATCCTCACCTTCCTGTCCAGAATTGTGTCTTCATGCAATTCATTAAGATATTCAGGTAGCAGATCAATAGAAGGCAATTGACTCTACTCTTTGAGATCCCCAATTAGTGAAGGTTCAAATAATCTCAAGCAATCTACATTTACAACTGAGCATATGTGCATGCAGGCTGCTGATCAAGGCGAAAAGCATTCTCACCAATCTTCTCATGTATCTTGAAGGGTCCATACCTAAAAGGGTTTAGCTTTTTACCTCCACCTTGCATTCTGTCCTTGCTGATGTATAGCCAGACTTGGTCACCAACTTGGAAACTATGCTCAATCCGATGCTTGTCATGCCTTGCCTTGTATTTGGCTTGGCTCTTTTCCAGTTGTTCCTGTATTGCTTGGTGGATCTCTTGGATTTGTTCAATGAACCTAGTTTCCCTATCCACATCAATACGTCCCTCAACTATGGTGTCTTTACCAAAGACAAAATCCAAAGGAGAACTTGGTGTGAAACCAAAACACGTCTCAGAAGGAGATATTTATGTAGAAGAACATTTTTCTCTGTTGTAAGCATGCTAAACATAACATAAATGTTCATCCTAAAGCTTAGGATGCTTGCTGCAATATCCCCTGAGCAACTGGATCACTGTCTTGTTGACTACTTTTGTCTAGCCATCAGTTTGTGGATGAAAAGTTGTTCTTTTCTTCAGTTTGGTGCCCATCAGTTCCCACAGACTTGACCAAAATTTTCCCACAAATCAGGTGTCTTGATCAGATACAATGGAAGTGGGTAACCCAAAATGAACCCATACATGTTCAAAGAACAGTTTTGCAGTTTGTTCAGTTGTAATCTGTTTATTACAAGGTATCAAAATACACATTTTTCTGAACCTATCCACAACAACATATTGAGAATCATGACCTTTCCTAGATTTAGGTAGTCCTCCAACAAAATCCATGGAAACACTTTCCCAAGGGTTAGAAGGAACTGGTAATGGAGTGTACAAGCCTAGTTTTCTATTGTTGGATTTGATTTTAGCACACATAGTACACCCTTTCACATATCTAGAAACTGTCTTGTTCAATTTTGGCTAATAACAAAATATTTGTAGCTGTGCAACTATTTTACTTACCCGAAAGTGACCTAATATTAGAGAAGTGTGTGCTTCTAAAATTATCTTTACTCTTTCAGTTTATGGAATGCATAACTTCCTACAATGGTATAAAAGCCGATACTTTACATGATAATTCAATTCTTCTATTCGTTTGCCTTGACTTAAAGATGCATATACATCTTTAAAGTCTATATCTTGAGCATATTGTTCAATGTAACTCTCATGTAACACATAATTATGCTTAAGTATAGTAGGTGCATTTATAATGGGTCTAGATAACATACCTGCAACTTTATTGTGTATGCTCATTTTATATCTTATGACTAAATGAAGCTGTTGTAGAAAACACATCCATCTATAGTGTCTTGATTGCTGCAACTTAGTTTGGGAGTGTAGATATGGAAGTGGTTGATGATCAGTATGTATTACTATCTCTTTTCCCATTAAGTAATGTTTCCACTTTTTCACATTCTGTACTAATGCATACAATTCTTTATCATATGTAGGATAGTTAACTATTGCAGAATTCAATGTCTAAGAATGATAAAAAATGGGTTTAGCGTGTTTTGTCAACATTGCTCCCCTGGCATAGTCACTGGCATCCATTTGGATCTCAAATGGTCTTCGTAGATAAGGCAGTGCTAGTATAGGTGTTGTACTAATCTTTTCTTTCAAGGTGTCGAAGGCTTTCTATTGTTTGAATCCCCACTGAAACACCTTGTTCAATCCTATAAAAGCATGTAAGAGAGCTGCAATTGAGGAAAAGTTAGAAGCGAACTTCCTCCAATATTGTGTTACTCCTAAGAAGCTTCTAACTTCTCTTGCAGATTTGTGTTTAGACCAATTTACAATGACTGCCACCTTAGAGGGATCTATCTTCAATTCACCACCCCTACTATATGACCCAAATAATTCAGAGATGTTTTGCCAAATTCACATTTTTATAGTTTAACATAAAGTTTTTCTCTTTTCAAAACATCTAGTGTCTGCTTAACATGATTTAAGTGTTCTTCCCACATTTTACTAAATATCAGAATGTCAGTGAGATACAAAATAACAAAATCATCAAGAAAAGATCTAAGTACATCATTCATTAATCTCATGAAAGTAGCAGGAGCATTAGTTAAGCCAGAAGGAATAACCAACCACTCACACAATCCCTACTTTGTTTTGAAAGCAGTCTTCCATGCATCTTGTTCTGCAACTCTGACCTGATGGTATCCACTATGCAAGTCTAGCTTGGAGAAATAAACAGCTTCATTAAATTGATCTTGTTAAACACGCATGGGGAGCGAGAGAGATGGGAAAGATAAATCATTCAGTACAATTTTTATTCACAAATGATATACATTTATAGTACATTATGTGACCGTTGGGATTCACATCCCAAGGTCTCTTGGAATCCTTTTGTCCATTCG